>RJWM01019824.1:0-38126 GCA_004363535.1 Dasyprocta punctata | reverse complement strand
GTTTAGTGCCTGGCACATGTAAACACTATCCTCCCCATCCCACCCCAGGAGAGTATTGAATTTAGACTATTTGAACTCAGCTATATCCCCAGTCCTTTTTATTTTTTATTTTGAGACAGGGTCTGGCTAAGATCCTAAGTTACCCAGGCTAGGCTCAAACTAGGATTCTTCTGTGTTAACCTGCCAGAGAGCTGGAAAGAGAGAGGACCCAGAAATGCATCAGAACTGTTTTCAGGTTACATTCTTGGTGAGGAACCATTTGTAAGTAGAAGTAGACCCATTCAGCTCTGTGACAGGTCCTCGTTCTTAAAATTCTGTCCTTAGTTTACATGAAACCCATTTCTTCCAGATTCCTTCCTTCCTTCTCCCTTCATTGGTTCTTCCTCATGGGCGTGTCTCACGATATTTGTTCTAGTTTCATTTCCCCTCACACTTCCCTTGGTGTTCTTATTAAACCCAAGGCCTCCACATGCATAGATGCTGAAAACTTCCACCTCTAGCTCTACCTCCTAGACCTCCTCCCTTGGACCAGAATACCCACCTGAAGTAGCACTCCTTGCATTCCTCTCAGGCTTCTCAAACTCAGTGCTGTGCCTCCTGCATTCCTTGTCTGGTTGAGTGGGGTCATCCCCTACTGAGCCAGAGCCAGGAGGTCATGCTTGATCCATCTTTGCTTTCTATGTGCCCAGCCCTGGTCCTATATTCTGCCTCCTGAATGCCCATGATTTTGATTCTTCTCTACCTTTGCTTCCCTGCTAAATACAGACTCAGATCCACATTCAGTTACCTCCAAAATGGACTCTTTTCTGTCTTAGTTACACTTCTCTCAGTGCTGAGACAAAATACCCAATGCCCAAAGTTAAAGGGAGGAAAGGTTTATTTAGCTCACAGTTTGTAGAGGTTTCAGTCCATAATTGACGGCCTCCAAGGCAGGGTGGCACATGGGAAAGGGGCAACCATTCAGAGGACAGCAAAAGCAATAATGGAAGGAAAATGGACAAGCCTCTTTCTGTCCCTTATGCAAGCTACCCACACTAGGGTAGGTGTAATACTCACACCCTTAATGCCAGCATTGGACAATGAATCAACTACAGACTCCAGATTCAACTACCTCTGAAAAGCCCATCCCCCATGACTGCATGAGGCTTTGGAAGGACATCTAGACACAAAACATAACATTTCCCTTCAGTTTTATATTTTCCATCCAATTAGTTCAATACTTGTTTTCTAAAATGCTGTTTTTTCTTTCCAGGTTCAACTTCAAATTCAGTATGGTGAAATAGCCATTAAAGATCAGACTTTGGCTCTGTCCTTATCCTGTGTAACTGATTCACACCTGTGCTCTGTTCTAGGTACACTGAACTGCTTTCTAGTGTGCATACGAACAGTTATGCTACTGTCTTTGCCCTCACTGCTTTCTCTCTCTAGAGCACCCTTTTGCCCTGCCTGTGGCCCCATGGTTTATTTCACATTGCTCCCTTAAGACTCAGGGGTCACATTGTCTAGTGAGCCTTTCTCGACTGCCCCTCCACAGCAACATCTGTGCACTTCCATCCCAAACTCTGTATTATAATGTCTGCCCCACTAGACTGTCAGGACCTGTAGGGTCTAGACTATATTCTTCCTCATTGTATCTTCAGCCCTTAATGCAGTGCTGGGGACCTAGCCAGTACTCAGGAAATGGCTGTTGAAAAAATGATTAGAATCAAATTACACTATAAATCCAATGTGATAAAAAAAAAAAAGC
Organism: Dasyprocta punctata; assembly: GCA_004363535.1. Classification (NCBI taxonomy): domain Eukaryota; kingdom Metazoa; phylum Chordata; class Mammalia; order Rodentia; family Dasyproctidae; genus Dasyprocta; species Dasyprocta punctata. The sequence continues at coordinate 36,379 of RJWM01019824.1, read as the reverse complement.
GTGGTATTGGCAAAAAAACAGACCTGAAGATCAACGGAACAGATTAGAAGATGCAGCAACTACTCTAGACGTACTAAGCCACCTTATCTTTGACACATTCACTGGAAGAAAGATAGCCTCTTTAATAAATGGTGCTGGAAAAACTGGCTGTACACATGCCAAAGATTATGGACCCGTATCTTTTACTGTGCAGTAAATTAAATTTGAAAGGAATCAAAGATCAAAACATTAAAACAGAAACATTGAATCTGCTGAAAGATAGAGTAGGTAAAACTCTTGTAGATATTAGTGTAGGCAAAGACTTTATGAATAAAACCCTGATGGTACAGGGACTGTCACAAAGAATCAACAACTGGGACCTCATCTTATTGAAAAGCTTTTGCACAGCAAGAGAAACCACCAACAGAGTAAAGAGACAACCCACAATTTGAGAAAAAATGTTTGCCGCTGTTCCAAAGGATTACTATTGAGAACATATAAAGAACTAAAAAAAATCAGACCTCCCAAATTTAAAGACCCAATACAAAAATGGGTGTCTAAGATGAATACATGCTTCTCAGATGAAGAAATACAAATAGTAAATAAATATGTGAAAAAATGTTCAACATCACTGGTCATTTGAGAGATGCAAATTGAAACAACACTGAAATTCTGTCTCAGCCCAGAAAGAATGGTTATTATCAAGAAATCAACCAGTAACAAATGTTGGAAGGGCTGTGGGGAAAAAGGAACCCTTCTCCACTGTTGGTGGGAGTGTAGACTGGTGCAACCACTGTGGAAATCAGTGTGGAGATTCCTAAGAAAACTAAGATTGGACATCCCATTTGACCCAATTATTCCTTTTCTGGGTATCTTCCCAGAAGAATTAAAAACATCATATCACAATGATATATGTGCACCCATGTTTACAGCAGCACAATTCATAATAGCTAGATCTTGGAAACAACCCAAATGCCCATCAACTAAGGAATGGATAAAAAAAGATGTGGTCTTTTTGTAAATGGAGTACTATTCAGCCATAAAGAAGGATAAACTGGAGACTTTTAAAAGTAAATGAAACTCAAGACCATACTCATAAGTGAAATAAACCAAACACACATATGTAAACATCATATCATCTCCCTATTGTGAGAAGGTGAAAGATTCAATAAGATCCAAAATGTACAATAGATATCATAACATGGAAAGACACTTCAAAAGGCAAGAGAAACTGGGATGGGGTAATGGAGAAAGAAGGAAAGGAAAAGCAAAAAAAAAAAAATACATATATAAAAGACAGTTAAGATATTTATACTAATTTCTCTTAGTTCATTGAAAAGATAGGTATGTGCTAATATTGTTTGGACAGTTAAGTGCTGATATCTTGTACTCTGAGTAATTTAAAGATAATGATACACAACGTATTAACCATTGTTAGCCTCCTATTATCTTGTTTTGAAATTTTGTGGGGTTTTTTCTCTTTTAAAAAAAATGGTTAGAATCAAGATAACCTGCCTCATAGGGAAGCAGTACTAAGTGGTGGCTAAGGACACTGACTCTGGAGCCAAATTATAAAAATATTAATCTCGATTTTATAGCTTACTGAGAGGCAAGTTCTTTAATTTTTCCACACCTTAGTATCCCCAGATACAGAAATGGAACGATATAGTAGCAAACAACCTTGTGAGTTAATGATGAAAATTAAATGACTATCTGAAGGACACACAGAATGGTACCTGCCACTTGTTAAGTGCTACATGAATGTAACTATTATGTCTACAGCTTTAGAGCTTTTAAGTAGCTTTTCAAGTAGGCATTTAACCCAGGTGTCTGACCTTAAAGCTTATGCTATTTTTACTCTGTGATGCTCTCGAAGATTTGCATGAACTCTGCACAAGGGCATTTGGATAGAATTCGCATAGAAAAGGAAAGAGTATCCATGGTCTGCAATTTTGGCAGCTTAAAGCTTACACATGCGAAAATATGCTGGCATGTCACCAGGGAATTGGGGGAAATGTTTACTTCATGAATAGGAACATACCCTAAATTCACGTGTTCATAAAGTGAATTGGTTCTTACTCTATTCCACATCAATCTCATGATAGCAATAGATATAACTTAGCTTAGCATATTCTGGTCATTACAAGGATATAATTATTAGCAAGATTTCTCCTTTGCCCACTTACTTCTTGTGTTATATTCCATAGAGGCTTGGCCTAGGACATGCCTGACATCTTTGGCTTCTCCTGGAAATATCAGCCCCATATTAGAAGAGCACATTATTGGTTACTTCCCTCTGTCATGACTAGTCTTCTGAGCATTTACTTACTGCTTTTCAAGGGAAGAATGTATTCTGTTCTTAGATAATCAAACCATATGTTCAAGCATGGGGATATGAGCTGGGAAATGTTGAGACATGGACAGGTTACCAAGGGCCTCAAGTTTCAAGTATCAGGTGTCTAAATTATCTCCAGAGGAGATGAGTGTAAAGTACATGACATTATATATGGCACAGAAGAACCCACTGAGCCATGAAAAGAAAGTGGTTTTTGGCATCTTGAAATCTTCACGCTTTTGCTACATGCATGAGAATGGGATTTGCTTGTGTAGAAAGGTCATAAGATAAGTCTACTCTAATGAAGGAAACATTTCACTCCCCAATGAACCAATACATTCCTGGAAGGGAGGGACTGCCATCCATCTCTGTAGTTTTCTCAATACTTAATTGAAACAACTCGATGCAGGCGCTCTCGATCACAGATATTTCTCAAGGAAATAAAAGAACATCACATGAAGTAATCCAGGCCCCCTGGACTTCTGATAGATATATTAAGAGAACCCAGTCGGCCTAATAACTTTGAATCTTCCCATCTTATCTCACCACCTTTTTCACATAGCTAGACTTGTTCTTTCACAATGTGTTTTAGAGGCCTCTGCCATGTGCAGGGCAGAGACGCCATGTAGGAGTGGTGGCAGTAAGGAGGACAGAAGTACTCCCTCCAGCCCCAGGGAACTGACAAGCAAGGACCTCTGGAACCTTAATAGGGCAAGGCCATGGAGGGGGAACCAGTGCCTCTCTTTTAGGTTGGACTTACCTGACAGCACAGTGAGTTCTGCTAAGGGACACCTATGATGCCACTGGCACATGTCCTCAAGGTCTTTAGCCTCTGTTTTTATGCTCATTCCCTCTCCTGTGTTGGTTTCACTATCTGCTCACTCTCGTTCATTCAGTCAGAAGGTGTTTTCTGAGGTTCAAACTACAGAAGCATTTTACTGGGTGTTAGGTATACAAGGGTAAATAAAATACTGTTATCTTCCCAGTTGAGGAACTCGTACCCTAGTGGGAGAAACAGATACAGGAATCCATAATTACAGTGTAATATACTAAGTACCTGTGAAACACACTTGGGAACATAGCTGCTTCTACTTTCTCTCTGTTCCTGCTTACCAAAGTCAGGGAAAACTGATCAATTAATTTACAGTTAGGCACAGAGGTCTCATGAGAACCAAATGTGCTACCCTTTTTAGGGGCATTTTTGCTTATTTCCTAGTATCTTCATTTTTAGCATGCTCATTAATCAAAGTCAACATCTTATTTTTGTTGAAATTTTCTAGTTCTAGTATCTCTCCTAACTTAGGTCCTAATCACTTCCTAATTTCAGATAGCTCCTTCCTCCTGCCTTGTCCCTTTCCAGGAACATTCTTCACAAGCCCTTCAGATTACTTTGCCTGTAATCAAGTCCTGATTGTTGCCCTTAAATATGTTAGTCAAGGCATTTAAACTTTCTTCACCTCAATTTCCTAAAATAACCGTTAGAGTGGTTGAATGATGCCCTAATGATTTCATTGCACATTTGTAGTGATGAAAATGATATAGCTTGTGTGAAAAAGTTTAAGATGTGATATGTGTATGTATCAACTCCCCATAAGGAATGTATTCATTGTGTATTGCAAACATGTACAACTACTACTACTACTAATAATAATTAAAAGATCCATGAAAAAATTTAATAATCTTTTTTGAATTTTAATAATTATAAGGGCCATTATTATTGTTTTGTTTCACTGCTCAGTTTAGAAGAGAAAGTCTACCTGCAGCCCAGCCTCCACCCTGGAATTTTGACCCATTTTTTCAAGCTCTGTTTTGCTTTTACACATATGAATGTTCTAGCCCTACAAGGTTATTCTGTTCAACATCCTCTGGGCATGTCTTCCTTGGAGCGATGCCAGAACATTTCTCACACTAGTCCTTCCACTGGGAAAGTTCTCTCCATACCCACATCACCCCACTAAAATCTTACTTGCCTCATCCACATTTTACCTGCTCTTCTGGTTCACTCAGTTCCCACCTTTTCAGGATAGCCTTCTTCAAACCACCCTAGGTACTGGCAGTTTTCCTCCCACCGCAGTTAACTAAACATTCAGTACAGCATCCTTGTTGTTAGATTTGTGAAGCTTTTCACACATGTGATGTTATGGTTTGTATCTAGATGTCTCTCCAAAGCCTCATGCACTCACAGATGAGGCTTTGGGGAGGTGATTATATCATGGATGTGTGATGCTCATCAGTAGATTAATATTAGTTTATAGCTAAATCTGATGTTGGGAGGAAGTGTAGCCTGGTTGGAGGAGGCAGGTCACTGGGGGCGTGGCCCAGAATTGTATCTCCTTCCCTTGATCTGTTTCCTGTCTGCCATGCCTTGAGCAACCCTCCTCAGCATGCCCTCAAGCCAGTTGACTATGAACTGAAACCTCGGCAAAGTGAGAGTCAAATAAACCTTTCCTCCTCTGACTTGTGAGTGTTATAGATCAGCAATAAGAAAGTAACTAAGACTTAAGGGAATTATTTTTCTCCTCCAAACTGAATGCTCCTTGTTTGGAGCTGAATTGTGCCTCCCAAAGTTCATATGTTGAAGTCTTCAAAAGTGTGACTGTATTTGAAAATAAGGTGTTTCATTTTTTTGTGAGACAGGGTCTTGTTTTACAGTTCAGGCTGGCCTTGAACTCACTATGTAAACCAGTCTGGCCTCAAATTCTGCCATAACCAACTTCAGATCAGATTTTTTTAAAAGTAATTAAGTTAAAATAATGTCATTAGGACGGGTTTCAATCTAATACGATTTTTGTCTCTATAAAGAGGAAATTGGGAGATAAAAATGTACAGAAGGAAGACCATGTGATGACATAGGGGAAAGGTAGCCATCTAAAAGCCAAGAGAGAGGCCTCAGAAGAAACCAACCCTACCAACACTTAGATCTCAGATTTCTAGCTTCCAAAATTGTGAGAAAATAAATTTTTGTTGTTTAAGTCATCCCCTGGCTGGTACTTTATTATGGTAGTTTGAGCAAACCAAAATACCCACTAAGGGCAGCTACTTTTGTTTCAAAGCCCAAATTAGGAAAATACTTACTGTATACCTTGTCATTTCTTCCTTTAGCCTTCATATTCTCCCTGTACCTCTCCATGTTGTATATCATACGTGTCCCAGTCATATTCAATAGTGCCTAGTAGGGGACCTTGAGCACAGAGTTTATGTAAGACCTGCCTAGCAGGGAAGCGTGTTGAAAAAGTGTTTCAGTCAGTGGACCCACATAGATTACCCTCAAAGGAAGCTCACTAAAGGTATTTGTTGTTTTTCTAAAGATTTTCTCTACCAACTAAAATCTCTTGCCATGAAACACAACTGGCTGAGAGAGTGTGGTGCAGTGACATTAAGCGTAATTGACATTAGCGCATCGCTCTGGACCACCGTTGATGAGGCTCCCGAGCTTTCAGGGCTCAAGTGGCAGCGAGCTCTGACATTCACGTTTGCCAGTCATCTGGAACACTGAACTCTCCTCTCCCGGCCAGTTGGCCTCCAGGCCTTGAGCAAATAAGAGTTTCAGATATTTTCTCTCCACTGGGGAGAGATCAACTGAAAACTTTTATCTGATTTTTTTTTTCCTTCTGAACTTCCTTTTCTCTCCTCCTGGCTCTTCTTCTTTGAGTCCTTTTGTCCTTTTGCCAAGTCTGCATCTGTCCTTAGAGAGATACCTCTTTCACTTAAAAGTTTAACCCACATATGAAAAACATAAAACTCTCTTTTCTTGTAAATAAATAAAGCCACAACTGGCTGAAATATTTGAAAAGAAATTTGCTATGAACTGAATTTGGGGGACCTCACAGACACACATCTAACCAGTATAAAAACATTCATGAGGTATTGTTTTTTAAACAACTGGCCTACTTAATTTTTTCAAAGGCGCTAATTCTTTCTAGCTCAGCTCAAGAGATTTCTCTTTGCTTCTTAGCTTTTTTTTCCCTTAGGGTCCAAGACAACAAGATTGACCACCTGTCATAATGCTGACCTTCTGAACAAAAATGGAGCCGACGGGTACTAAGATGAATGTCAGTTCTCATACTTTAGCTGTTGTTCCTCACGTTCCCAATCAGAGTCTATGCTGGGCCATATCTTCTCACCATCCTCCACACAAATAGGCTCTAGGATGACTTCTTTGACTTCACTTTTATTAGTAAATGAGAAGCTTGCTTCTCTTTGTGATTGGAATATGGGCCCACAAGCCAGAAGACATGAAACTAACCCTCTATCCTAAACTCTGACTAATAGGGATAGTGGCTAGTGGAAGAACCTTACCTGAAAGTCACACAGGAAGTGATCTCTTCCGTGGTGATTATGGGCACATATTTGTGGGTTGGAGATCTTGCTCATTCGTGTCGATCTTGCAAGTAGGGCCTTGAGAAGATGGATATTTTGTCCTAGACACTTACAGTGTTTGATGAGGAGGGACTTACATCTCTTATCATGTCAAATGCATGAAACATAGCAAAGTATATCATGTCAAATAAGTGTAGGGACCACTTAGAATTAGGGAATGGACATTCCTTTGCAAGTAGGAGTTTCAGGATTGAGCACTAGTTCTACCATTAACTAATGTGAGTGACTGGATAACCCCCTTCATTTTGGGAAGCTGTTTATAATAATAGTAACTTTACTTTTCATTAAAATTATGACAACTCACTGTGGAACTGCCAATGACAACTCACCAACCAGAATTTCTAATGGGCAGTTATATACACCTTTGATGTATATAATGGGAAATGAAATATATAGTTACTACAATTTGTTTGGTGACCAAAGTATTTAAAAATGTGGACAAAATTGTCGAAAAAGCCTTGGTGGTTAATAAGTTGGGGACTATTAGACTAGCTAACACAGAAGTCCCTTCTAACTCTGACATACTAGAATTCCTGTCTTATACTATTGTTGTACGAGAGAAGTATGCAAAGCCTGGGGAAGAATTACAGACAGGAAAAGCAATATGGTGAGAGGCTAGAGAAGTTTGGGGAAAGAAAAGAATATTTACCTGATGACCACTATTTGTGACAGGCAAACCACTCTCTTTTCCCATATTTACAGCTCTCCTATGACAGTAGTATTATCCTATTTTTGAAGAAACAGGCTCAGAGAGGATTAATTTTGCATAGTTTGTAAGTGACAGAGCTATTTTATTACTCTTTCAGGTCCTCTGGTTTTTAAAACATGCTAGCCTTCAGATACCATATCTTTTCATTGTAGTGGCCTCCAAGATGGCTCCAGGGACTCTTGTTGCCTGGTATTCTTCTCCTTGTACAGTCTCTTCCTACACTGAATAAGACTGATATTTGTAACCAGTAAGATGTTGTAGAAATGATGATGTGTAACTTTCAAGGCTAGGTCATGCAACACATTATGGTTTCCACCTTGCTGTCTTAGATTACTCCCTCTGAAAGAAGTTGGGCATCATGGCATGAGGAAAATAAAACAGTCCATGGAGTTCCATATACACTTCTGTGGCCAAGACCAGCACCATGAAAGCATCATGGAAGCATGATGGAGTGAATGTTTGTGTGCACTGTCCACCCCAAATGTATATACTGAGGTATTATTTTTTAGTATGGTTGTAAGTGGAAATAGGGCCTCTAAAGAAGTAACTGAGATTAAGTGAAGTCAGAAATATAGGGTCCTGACCCAAAAGCATTAATGACTTATAAGAAAAGATATCAAAGTGTTCCCTCCATGTTTACACATAGAAGAAAGTCAAATAACAATATAGCGAGAAAGCAACCATCTGCAAGCTAGGAAGTGAGACTTCACCAATCAGCAAATTTGCTAGTACCTTGATCGGGAACTTACAGCCTCCAGATTGTGAGAAAACAGATGTCTGTTGTTGAAGTCACACGACCTATGGTAGTCTTTTTTTTTTTTTTTTTTTTTTTTTTGTGGCACTGGGGATCGAGCTCACAACCTCGCGCCTGCCTGACAGACGCGTAAGCCGCTGAGCCAAACTCCCGGCACTGGTTTTTTTTTGAGGCAGGGTCGCACTGTGTAGCTCAGGCCGGCCTTGCGCTAGCGTTGTAGCCCAAGCGGGCCTCGAACTCACAACGCTCCTCCTACCTCAGCCTCCCGAGTGCTGGGATTAAAGGCGTGCGCCACCACGCCCGGCCCTATGGTAGTCTTTTATGGCAGGCTGAGCAAACTAATAAAGAAGCAGATTCTTCGGTCCCAACCAGTCTTCCAGAAGAACATAGCTGATTATTCTAATACCCTCCAGGATTGGAGGGAAGTGGGAAAGCATATTCTTCTAAGTGAGACTCTGAAACTGACCCAGAATTCTGAAACTGATGTTGATTCTGAAGGGCCATTGCCCTTCCTACAGCCATTTCTTTATTTTTTTAATTCTTTTTAATTTTGAAGAGAATAAAACCAAACAAAATAAAGCAGAATAGAGTCAATCAAAGCAAAACAATGAACATGGTACATGACTTCAAAAAAAGATAAAAGGAAATCAATAATGGTTACCATAATGCCTCTTGTTACCTTCAAGATAACTGCCCATACCATCAGGCATAATAAAATCATACAAAATAATACAGAATAAAACCAATAAAAACAAAACAATGGAAGCAATACAGGACTTCAAAACAACAGTAAAACAACAGTGGCTACCATAATGCCTCTTGTTCTCTTCAGAGTAGTTGCCTATACCATCAGACATAATACAATCAAATAAAACAAAATAGAATAAAATCACTCAAAACAAAACAATGAAAGCAATACAGGGAAGCAATAATAGGAAATCAATAATGGCTACCATAATATATTTTATCTTTGAAATAGCTGTCCATGCCATCAAATATAATAAAATTAGACAAACCGAAACAGAATAGAACCAAACTAAACAGAACAATAAAAACAACATGGGATTCAAGTCATGATAATAGCTTAACAATGGTCACTGCTTTCCCTTTTTAGACACTTTCACTTTCATGATATGTATTGTGCATTTTGGATCCCACTAACTCCTTTAGTTTTTTATATTAGGGAGACAGTACAATACTCACCCATGTGACTCTCAATCTCTTCATCCATGAGCATGATCTCAAGTTGTATCCATTTACCTACAAGAGCCTCGAGGTTATCTTTCTTTCTAGCTGAGTAGCTTTCCATTGGATAAAAATGCCATGTCTTTCTTGTCCTCTCTGCAGCTGATGGGCAAGCTACCCCCACTTCTTTCTGGCTCCCTGTCACATAAAACGTTGTTCTCTCACCTTTGATTTTCAGTCTATGAACCCCTTTTGAGTTAAATATGTTTCTTGTATAAAGCATATTGATGGATCCTGTTTCCTGATCCACTCTGCCTGTGTTTCCTTTTATTGGTGAATTGAGGCCATCTACATTAATGGTTATGACCAACATGCACTGCCTCATCTCTGCCATGCTATTTTCCTGCTTTTGGCTGCTTACTTTTCCTCTCCATTCAATTGTCTGCACTGCTTGGTAACGCCCCCCACCCTGCGCTGTTCCTGGAACCGTGGTCTTTTTTATCTCTCTCTAGAATGTCTTTCAGTATTCTTTGTAGGGTTAGTTTGGTGGTCATGAATTCCTTCAGTTGTTCTTTGTCATGGAAGTATCTTGCTTTCTCCAGCCATTTCTTTATTAAGTGGATTATTTCCTGCTGCTTCTTACCTGGTTCCTTCTGTATAAAACCCCTACGTTTGGTCTCCCAGGCTTTCACATGGGTCACTCAATCCACTTGAAAAATATGCTGCTTGGCTCAAACCGATACCTAGCCAGAGTTTGCCAAGGCAAGAAGGTGGTGTATTGGGAAGAGGCCAGATTGCTTGGTGAGACTGGTTTCAATCCCTGGTAACACAGCACACACACACACACACACACCCGCATGCATGCTAAAGTCTGTTTTATTTCCTCCAATTGTTAAACTTGGGCAAGTGTCTTCATCTCTCTAAGCCCCTGGTTGACTTAATTACAAAGTATGGTGCTAGTAATACATCATGCAAAACGTAGTTTTTAGAATTAAATAATATAAGACTTCTTATAAGATTGTCCATAAAATTAAATAAGATTTCCATAAAGGGCTTCACACTGTGTGTTCAGTGAATATTAGCCATGACTATTGCTACTCTGCATCAAATTCACTGAGCATCCTTTCGTGTGTCAGGCACTGGGGATGAAAATATGTAAAACAGTTGTTGCCTTAAGAAGTTCATGAAGTAGTTGCAATGCAGGCTTGGTTCTAAGATATTTGGAAAATGTGGAGAAGACCCAAGATCTGTCAAAGCATTAAAGAAATGAATCTGTTTAAACTTGAGAGTGCATTTAATAAGTAAAATTGTGTCTGGAAGGCCTGGAAAAACATCCATATCTTAAGGGAACTACTAATATTACTGTTTGTGAGAAGGTAAGTATCAGCTTGTGGACCTTCCAGAACGTGCTCATACCAGATTACCAGAGAGCACATGTGAAGACGGAGATGTGTGGACAGCCACGGGGAAGCCTGCACATGATATTAAGAGGGAGGAAGGGGCAGAGAGATGATGGGTGAGAAGGGTAACCCATGTCTCTTCATGTCTCATGGGTCACCATGTTACAGGCAGTCAATGCAACCCTCCAAGCAGGTGTGGGAAGAGTCTCAGTATGCTTAGATTTAAATGAGAACATGTTGCTTTTTGGATGGAGCCACCTAATGCTTACATTTGGTGTGCTGTGTCAGTATTAATTTACATAGACTTTTCTCTACTTCTTCAATCTTGAAGAATCCTCTCACACTTACTAGAATAAGGGGCAGGCAACTGACAATTACCAGGCAGTAAGGTAAGTGTTAGGATAGTGGTGAGATGACAGGCGTGCCAGGGGGACACAGGAGGGCAGCTTTCAGGACTGCCGTGACATCTGAGTCTGCAAGGATGTACAGACGTCTTCCGTCATTCTCTGTGAACATGCTCAATTAATATTTGCTGCTTTCATTTTTTTCAGTGTCTAGTCCAAAAGGGAAAAAAAGAGGAATTAATCAATCTTTTTGACACGGACCATGCTTGTTTGTTAAGACCTCCTGCCTGATGGTGATGATTTCATTTTTGTAACAAGTTCCTAAATGCTCAGAGAAACACAAAATAGAGCCTGATGGTAAGAATTTATTCCAATAATCCTGCTACACCCTCACAAATCTAATGTTTTCCCTAGCAAGGTAAATAACTACTGACATTCTGGGGAAGACAGGGCTTAGAAGTGAGTCTCACCATGGGTCTTCACTGTGGTTTTTAATGACTTCCCAATGGCTGGCTCATGTGGACACTGACTGATTATTTCAAACAACATCAGAGTGCAGCTGATAGGCAACATGCGAACCTTGGGAGCTGATGATGAGTCAAGCAAAATTATTGGGATGGGTGATGTTAGAGACAAGTGTTTGATTTGATTTCCTAAGATGTATAGAGCAGCTCAGTTCTGCTGCACTTTTCCTTTTGAAGCTTCTTCTGTAAACATATCAGATATGTATGCTTCAGAGAAATCAACGAAGAACTTGCTCCCCTGTTTATTGATGGAAACAGGCTGCATTACATTTACTCTGCCATCAATGCTAGAAAGCGAGCAGGACAGAATGTTTCTGGACCAGAGCGAGGCACTGGGTGCTCACCCAGTGCTCGGGCCTAGCACCAGCCCTGGGCTCTGTCTGGTAGCATTTGTAAGGACAGCAGTCTAAGACTTGGTATCTAACCTCAAGTTACTTGTAATCTATTTGAGAGGTAGAATTAAGATAGATAGAGCAAGTAGTTTAACCTATTAAATAGTTATCAAGTTCTTACCATGTGCTAATCCAGTCATGCTCAGCCTGCATGTAAGAAGCACTGATTTTTTTTCTTTAAATACAAAATGTCTCCCCTATACCCCTAAAGGGACAGTCTTCCAAGAGTAGTTTTCAGACCAGCATCAACATCATCTGGAAACTTATTACATATGCAAATTTTAGTTTCAGACTCTCTGGGGGTGGGTTGCAGCAATCTGTACCTCAAGAGAGTTTCAGGTGCTATACATTTGAGAGCCACCTGATTCAGTAGGCCTGGTGTACAGCGTGGTGGAGTGGGCTCCTGAGAAGCTGTATTTGCAAAGCTGCAGAGTAGATGGTCATGGCTTGGGAATCACTGTGCTGGCAACATGAGTGGTGCAGGGATGCTGAGAATACGGGCCCTGACGTGAAGGGATTCACAGGTCAGTGAATGATATTAAGCTGAATATCACTGAATGACACGGAAGAGTTCCATCTATGAAGAAATTTCTGGAAAAACAGGTGCTCTCCATGAAATTGAGCAGGATTCCCAAAAACTGTGGGAAGATCTTTAGAGGGACAGATGAGCAAAAGGGCCAGAGGCAGGAAGGGCAGAGAAGAGCAGATAGCAACCTGCTCTTTCCTCAGCCTTGAGAAATGCATCCATTTATTCATTTAACAAACATTTCCTGAGTGTCTACTCTTGCAGCTGATTATCTATGATTTACAGCTCACCAATTTCCTAAAAGGATTTGAGGTGTTTTAAAATGCTAAAACACATCCAAAATGGGAACATAAATAATGCAAATAGAACAGAGACCCATTAAAAGGAACCAGGAGAAGATCTTTGAGGCATCTGGGATGAATTAATTGAGGGCTTTCTGGGAGCAAGGCACTGCAAGAGGTGCTACGGGATTTGCTGAGAGAGAGGAAGAAGCTTATAGTCCACAAGGGAAGCTAAATGTGTACACATGTAACCACATTTAGGCACAGAGCTCTGGCAGCTTAGGAGCAGTAAGATCGTGCCCAGCTGTGGAAGTGGGTACCTGTGCCCCAAAGGAGGGAGACAGTGTGGGTGCTGAAAGGAGGGGAGTTTAGGGCCACAGTTGGTAACAGGAAGGAAGATCAGTAGGAGGAAGAATATCCACAAAGTTCCCAGGCCAAAGGAACAATGAAGGTTAGGATAAATCAGTGGGAACTGAAAGTGTTTCCACAGAAAAAGCACTGGCTAAAGGTCTTACCTTCAGTTGAAAATTCACGTTCAGTTTGTTAGTCAGGGAGGAGTGACCAAAGGTGTTTCTGCAGGGGAGTAACATGAGGAAAGTTATAGTGTAGGAAGATTAATTTAGCAGATGAATGTAAGATGGAGTGGAAAGAGAGGCTGTAGGTAGGGAGAACATTTAGAAGGTCAAGCCTGGTCTAGACTCTAGGGAAGAAGAAAGTATGGCTGAACTAGAGCTAGAAAAAGAAAAGCAGTTGAAAGTGATACTCTGGAATTAAAATCTACAGTATGCCACTCAAAGTGTGATCTTGGAATTAGCATCACATGGGACCTTGTGAGAAACACAGACTCTTGCCCTCACAGCTCTACTGCATCAGAGTCTGCATTCTACCAAGAGCCCTGGTGATCTGCAGGCACAGGAAAGCAAGAAAGGCACTGGGCACCAGCGCCTGGTAACCAACTGAGCATAGGGAGTAGAGGAAGAAGAAGATCCTAAAGCAGTGGCAGGTATTATCAAGAGTGGATCATCAGGGGTTAGGAATACAGTCAGAATAAGGATGCATTGAAACCAAGAGGACCAGGCTAATGACCAGCTTATGAAATCCACGGTCGAGAGCTAGAGAGCTACGATGCCTCTGTGTTTTTTTTCAAGTCACTGGATCCTGGATCCACTTAAATTACCTACCTAGATTCCCTCTGTCAAATGGAGAAATTATGATATTGCTCCAATTTTATATTTGCCAGAAAAAAATCCAAATTATTTAACCAAATGTTTATTTACAGACATCAAAAATGGTAATAGTGATATAACAACATACGCTACCATATTTGAGTGATTGCTCTGCTCCAAGTCAGGGACTAAATAATATATACTTCTAAGCAAATCTATAATAATATACTACCAAAAGCTGCCCTTAAGTGTTATGGCTACTTATCCCCTGGATCATATGATTTGTTTATTTGTCTTCCTTAGTAGATTACCTTGGTTTTCCCAGTCCCTAAAGTAAGGTTTTACAATTAGTAAGGACTCAATGATTTTATTTGTTAAAACCCATGAAGTAAAACTAGACCTGCATAGCATTTTTTGGTGGGGGGGTATCAGGGATCGAACTTATGACCTCACACTTGCCAGGCAAGTGCTTGTGCTGCTGAGCTAAATCCCTGCCCACCCCTGCCCCCACAGCATTTAAAACACAATGATTTGGCACATATTATGTTGCATTTATTTGTGCTTCACATAGGAAGAGCCAAGTTTACCCATTTTCCTATTCCAGTTATTGAACCCAGGGTCAGGCATATACTCAGTAAGTGCGCAGTAAGTTTAGATGAGTAAGTGAAGCTGTAGTTTGCATTTAAATAGTCTGAAAAGGTGTTAATAAACTCCTATAGTTAGTGAGAGTAAACTCAAAAATCCTTAAAACTGAAACTAACCAAAGACTGCTGTAAAATAATCAAACATATTTTAATTTGGCCAAGGAAAAAAGGATGTCATAACAGTAGGGCCATGACTTCTACAAAGTTCTAGAAAAGAAAACTATAAAAATGTTATTTTTACAGTATCATTCCACACCGTGTATGGGACAGGGAGTTCTGATAAAAACCAACACCTCTTTAGACTAGAGACAGCTTCTCCAGTTTTTACCAGCCTGATGGAAAGAACCTCATAGCTACATAGCAAGTTCTGGTCTGCCAGCTGCCTCCCGAGATGCAGTATCTTGCCAGAGGGAGTGTTCTAACAAGTACCTAGCCCTGGTATAAACAGGAGGCTAAAAATATCTTGAAACTAGAAAAAAGCTTGAATCCCAGCTCCACAACATGGTAAGTCTAAAACCTTGACCAATTTACTTGATCTCTTGGAGCCTTAGTTTCTTTATCTGTAAAATAAGGATGAATATTTATATCCCTTAGGGTTATAAACATCAAAAAACTAAAATACTATGTATGAAACCCCAATCTGGTATCTGGTATTAGCACATAACACTAATGTCTCTTGTCCATCACTGTCCAGTGTCTCTGACCATTCTTTGGCCTTTAGCTGTCCCTGTCATGATTAATAAAGGCATTATTATCATTGTGCATCCAGGCAGATGCATACAGCTCCACGGTGTTCATGGCGACCATCTTAACATACTGATTCTCTATGGCCACATCAGCCAATGAGCTTTCCTCCTTTTTGCATAATTATTCTAAATTGACTGATTTGGCAGAAATCTATCCAGTGTCTTTGAGGACATCATTCTTTTTACCCAACAACCATAAGTCTGCAGGGATCTTTTCCAAACTTTCCCCTTAATCCATCAGCCTAGAGACCGAGAGTACAGGCTTTACCCAGAATCTGGGGACCCTGATGACCTCTCTCAGCCAGATCCATAAAACTAGGGTTATGCAAAGGGAAGCTCTTGCCACAGGTCAATGATCAAATTAGACTGGCAACTTTGTCTAGCTGTCTTTTCTCTTCGAAAACTCTGTTAAAGGTTTGTTGCTTCCATATGTTTAAAAGGGTATTGAATTAAACTTCAAGAGAAAAGAAAAGAAAAGAAAAATCCAAGGGGCATGAAGACTGAATTTTCTACCATAAAGCCAGATGGCTTCGTCACACACCACAACTCACGATTTGTGGCCATAATTCTGCCAGCCACCATCGTCCTACTTCCCTTGCACAACTGACTTGTTCTTGCCTTGCCGACCTGAAGGGGGAGCAGGTGAGCCCAAATTCTTGGAAATTGGAGGTTGGATGAAGAAAGGGTCTAGTAATTAACCGGCCTCTCCATATCCAGGTGCCTGTTCTCCAGCTTCCTTTCTTTTCCTCCACCCCAGGGTTACACTTTCTTCAGAGGAATTGACTATAAATGGTCATCAGGGGGAGGCAGCCAGAACGCTAAGAGCACCAAGCCTGACAGAGCTTGTGTGTCAGTCTGACAGCTTCAATAGCCCAGAGTCCGCATGGAATCCCAAACAGCGCCTGTTTCTTCCTCCCCAACTACAGGCTGCCTGCCTGCCTCCCAGCCTTATTTAAACAAGATGAGAGCAGGCTGTGTTTGGACTCAAAGGCCAGCAACCTTTCCTCAGTGTGGAGAACAGGTCAGCAAGAGGGCCCAGCTGTAACAAGACTTTCAGAAACCAGATACCATAGGAGTCTTATCATCTCCTAAATCTGCTTCCAATGGTGGGACCCATCCATGGCTAAAGCAGATTGCTTGGGTCTAAAGGAACTGATCACTATGGCTAATTATTGTGTGCTAGGCATGGCACTAGGTACTTTGGAGTAATAGACATAGAGTGTTTAGCAGTGCTAAACATAGCACAAACATATTGGCACATAACAATATCAATAAGTTTATATAATAGGTATTATGATTCTTTGTTTTGGACAGCTAAGGAATTCAGAGAAGCTCAATAATGTATTTGTGGTTTGATTGCCGCCAAGTGAAAGATACAATGTGATGTGGGGCCAGTATGACTGTAGACAGTGCAGTAGCAGCCATTCCACACCACCTCTTACCATAGTGACAAGGAGATGACCATGGATGACAGCCAGGGTCTGGTGTCTTTATGGTAAAGTTAATGGCCACTACGGCTCTTCCTAATCTCACCTGCTGAACTTCAAGTTGAAGACCTTAGGGAAGGTGAAGGCTCTTCCCAGTTCTGAACCTGCCTCTTTCCCTGCACAAGAGGAAGCTGCTGTAGAGCAGAAGGATTTCCCAGTTCCACAAGAAGTGACTGAAGAACATGTGGCCTCTCTTGCTGATCCAGGGAAGAGAGACAGCCTGCCTGCTGTAGAAGATGATTCTGAAAGCAGAAAGTGCCTCTATAAGTGACAGGAGTGCCAACCTGCCAAGGTCAACAAAGGAAGTGGCACTGGGGAAACTTTTCTCCAGGATTCAGAGCTAAGAAATACTACCAAGGTCTGAGAATCTGCCCCATCATCCATCCCCTGCTCCACCACTGCATAGGTAGCCCAGGCATTTTTCTCCCACGGCAGGCTGCAGGGGGAAGGCCACGATGTATGGCCACATACCTGGTCAGGACAGCACTGTGGCATCACACACTCCAGCTCCAGCCAGACACCAAGGGCCACCTGTACTGGCCGTTCCCATCCACAGAGATTCACCTGATGTCACATTATACTCTTTCTCTGACAGCCCTTCTTTCTTTTCAGACTTGGAAACCACAGAGTGGGCAGGGCTGTTGGTGTGTCAGGAACTTTGGGGCTGCTTTTCTCCTTGCCACTCAGTTACTCTCTGTGTTGCCCCCAGGAGTACTGGTCAACTGCTCAGCTGTCCCCTTCGAGTAATCAGTAACCTTTTTTAGTTAAAATTCACCTCCTTCAAGGAGCCCTCGGGGCTTGGATCCAACTGCACTTCCTTCTTGTCCGATCCCATCTTTGTGGAATCTACAGGATTCACATACTGCTGATTATGTTCTCATTTACAGTTCCCTGGGGTCAGTTCTGTGCCTCAGCTTTTCACTTTTTTGTTCTTCCTTCTTGATATCATATATTCCCTTAGATTGGAAGTCCATTAAGAACACAAAGCCCTGGGTCATGGCATCTCCCTTAACCCCACACCCCTGCACTCCTTGGTTTGTGTAGTCCTCAGTCTGCTATGATGCAACCAGCCAGGCTCTGGGCATAGGAGGAAGTAGTGGGGAAATCATTAGTCTTCAGGCACCCAGGGAGGAAGGACTGCCATAAGGATGGGAAGGGAAGAAGTGAGCTCTGATCTTCCAAAAGACCCAAGGTTTTTAAATTTAATTTTATTTAATTTTATTTATTTATTTTTTATGAGTGCTCTGGGCTCCTGCTGGGAGAATCCTCACAACACAAGGGCTCCCCTGAGGCAGCTGGGCTCTGAAGGTCCAGGAGGAGGTGCAAAAAAAAAAAAAGCGAGATTTTGCTTTGGCTCAGAGGGCCTCCAGGACTTTGACAGAGATCTCCAGGCCTCATATATATTTATGTGAATTTAAAATGCTAATGAGTGCTGTGAAGCCAGTATCTCTGCTGAGTTTTTTGAGCAATCAGAACTACTCTTAACTGTTTGCCTGCAAGGCTGTAGGTTCAAATCGCAGATCTGGGCTTGGAAGTGCAGCTGACATGGAAACCTGCCTGGGGCTACTGCAGAGTCACAGTGGGCTCCCGGAGGAAGGGGAGCCTCTAGCCCACTCCCTCAGACAGTGCACTAAAGCCTAGGCCTAGCTGAGGTCATTTATCCATGCTCTAGTGTCCTAGAATAGTGTCCAACCTCTCTTTTAGATAGGAAGTTCTTCTTTTTTTTTTTTTTTTTGGTGGCGTAAGGAAGTACTGGGTATTGAACTCACCATGAGGTATTTAAAATTCTGTGACAGGGTCTTGCTAAGTTGTCCAGGATAACCCTGAGCTTGCAATTTTCCTGCCTTAGCCTCCCAAGTACCTGGGATTACAGGTGTGTGCCACCGTGCCCAGCTTATTCCTCTCTTAAAGGATCCCTAACCCAATTACTTATCCATTCCAATGGCAGCAATATGTGGAAGTTCCTCTCTTTGGCTAACTTTGTCCCAGTTCAGAGGTCACTTTCAGTGTGTTTGTCACTAAGCAGTGACTCTGTTCCAGGCGTTGGGCACAGCAAGATGACTGAGTGCAAACTTCATCTTCACAATATGGTGACCTTATGTGAGGAGACATTCAAGTATATTTATCCCCCAAAATTATGGTATTTGCTAAAATGGAGCTATGAACAAAAGTCTTTGGGAAGCTGAGAAAACAGCAACCAGCTCTGCTTGGGAACAAAAGCTCTGCTTGGTTAGCCTGTCCCACCGGCTAACCTCAAAGGCCAAGTGAACATTTCCCAGCTAGTAAAGGAGGGAACAGAGCATTCTAAGTGGAGGAAAGAACATGCACGATGAGCAGGCTTGAAAGGGTCTGGTGGTGCAGGAACAGTAAGGTGCTGAAACCCTACCTCCTGTCTAGAGGCAACAGGTACCCATGGATCAGCCTGACCATTGAGCCAGGAATGGAGGATAGCCCTGGAGACAGCAGGCTATACAGGAAAGCTGGCCCAGAAGGAAGAGGCCAGTTGGAAGACTTTGGTATTAATTCAAGCAAAAGAGAGTGAGCCATCTAAACAAGCAACACACAGATGTTAAGCATTTTTTAAACAACATTTTAAAAATTAAAGTTATATATACCTAGCATACCAAACTTGGATAGTAAGTGATAGATGCCTATTATCCCAGCACTCTGGGTGGCCAAGGCAGGAGGATTGCAAATTTAAACCCAGCCTTGACAAGTTAGAGGCACTCTGTCTCAAAAATAAAATAAAATAAAATATAAAATGGGATCAGTGAGTTCAATGCCCAGTACCATAAAACAAAACAATACAAAAAACACTTGAAAAATAAAGATCATGAATAAAATAATAATCAACTGTAACTACATGTGACATTTCAGTAAGTTTCTTTTCAATCTTTTTTTCTATGAATTTATACATTGACACAGTAGAGGTTTTTACTATGCATACAGTTCTGTAGTCTTTTTGTCTTTCAAAGTTATATTGTGGGCACTTATCTAAATCACAACTTTTTTTTATTGTTATTGGTATTACTATCAGCCTTCTATTGAATGGTCTGGATTCAGGAATAATAAATCACTTAGGTACTTTCCTATTTGGAGACATTTAGTTTGTGGTGGTGTTTGTTTACCTTTTTACACTTTTGGACATTATAGGTTTTTATTTGTTTGTTTGTGATACTGGGGTTTGAAGTCAAGGCTTCCTACATGTAGGCAAGTACCTTCTACCTTTGAGTTATAGATCAGACCTATGCACATTATAATTGATTGTAAATTCTTTACTATAAATTCCTAACAATGGAATCATTGGGCCAAGGCTATGAATGTTTTTAAAATTGCTGAAGTAACTGCACATGGTGGTGCACACCTGTAAACCCAGCACTGGAGAGGCTGAGGCAGGAGGATGGCTGTGAGTTTGAGGCCAGCCTGGGCTACATAGTTAGTTCAAGGACAGCCTGGATTACATACTGAGACCTTGTCTCAAAAAAAAAAAATTGTTGAAGTAGACTTGCGAACTGTTCTTTAACCAGGTTTGTGTTTTTTGCCTCTCACTAATAATATATTAGCATCCTGAAGGAACATGCTTAAGGGCCATGGTATCTTCCTCATCATCATTTTGTATGTCACATACTCTACCTTGGGTATGGACCAGGAGCTTCACTCTCTTCTTTATGCTTTCCTCAAAGTGACACCTTTTTTCCCCAGACTTATCCAGTTATCCATGACAGCAGATATGATTCACTTTATCCTCTTAGAACTCACTCCTGGGACAGGATGGTAGGTAGCATCATCCCAGTGTGAGCAACATGTCCCTTTATTGGGAACAGGTGCAGGGTGGGCATTAGAGCACAAGACACTGTCATGACAGAGGACTGCTTCCCTATGGCTGGAGACGCCACAGAGCCCTGCTCTTCTGGGAGCTCCTAGTTCTGGTCTGCTCTTCCTAAACTATTCTCATGCTAGTCAGACCAGGAAGCTGCTGCTGTGTATAAAGCACTGTCTTAGGTACGTGCATTCATGGCCACACGCAGATGCGGGCTGCCATTCTTTTTCTTACATACCAAATGCAAGTCTGTGTACCACAACTATACAGGAATGACCGCACTGGCTCCTTAGAAAATATTTTCACACTGACAATCTCATCTGGAAAGCTGGTATGGTTAGTGACAAGAGCCCAGGCTTGGCAATTAGGCTTATGCTAGTTTGTGACTCTGGTCAAGTTTCTCCATGTCTAAGAGTCTCACCGTCCTCCTCAGAAAATAGGAGTTAATGTCTTTATTTTGCAGATAGAGAAACCAAGGCTCAGATATAAATGATTTGTTTAACATCACACAACTGATAAGTAAGGGTGCTGTCCACAGCCCAGACACCCCCAACAGTTTTAAAATCCTGGACTTAGGAATCTAAACTTCTATGAAGCCGAAGCTTTTCACCAGATGAAGAGGCCAGGACCTCGTCTTTCTCAGCACACTGGCCTACACTCACCCAAATGCTCTCTACTGCAGTGTGCTAGCTCCTACTTCCTCCTACTTCTAGATCCTTAGTAACAGGAAGCAGTGTAAGATGTTTTGTTGTATATTATGTATAAGAGAAAGTTCCAACTATTTCCTTCTTTTCTAGTCAAGGAAGCAAGGTGGTTAACAGGTTTTTTTTTGTTTTGTTTTGAGGGGCGGCGGATCAAACCCAGTACCTACTTCAAGTAAGGCAGGCACTCTATCCCTGAGTGATATTTATATGGATCAAACCTCAGGCTGAATGCAATCACTACTTATGGCAAACATATATTATTAAAAAAATTATTCCTAAAAAGAAACAGCATTTCAACAACAAAAAGATGACTGTTAATCATATATGAAAAGTTCTGTTTTTACAACTAATAGTTTAACCTCGCAGCCCCTCAGCACGGTTAACAGGAAGGGATACTATCAGCAAAGATCACCTGAACTTGACCACATTCTCCATTGATTGCATCTGGCTCCTTTTCCTCTGTATTCTGCAGTACTATCTCCTCAAATATAATATTTTACATTCCTGACATTGGATGTCCTTGAGCTGTTTTGGCAAGCCCTGAAGATAAATAACAGAGCCTTCCTCTTGCTGTCTCCTGCCTCCCTCAGAAGATGTGTCTGGTCTCTGGGGACACTTTTGCAATGAATGACCTTGCTGGCTTATCCATCTTCTGAAGAAGGCTGCTCTGTCTAGAGGCAGCAACTTACCATCCTTTATACTCACTTTCTACTTAAGGCCCCATGAGGGTTTTTTAAATCTAGAAATTAGAAAACATTTGGGATTTTTAAATAGGGTTGTTTGAGGGCTACTTAATTCATACTTTGTTACTCAACCCAGTATCTTTCCTTTGGCTGAAGCCATCTGGTTTGCATTCATTGTGAAACATGATAGTGGGATGTTATTCTTTGAAAGAACAGGCAGGAAAGGAGGCGAAAGGGCGCAATATTGCAAAACTGGCAGTTTTTCCTTCATCTTCCGTGCCTCAAAATGTAGCTGGACACACTTTAGTTTTGGCTGGATTATGATTTGCTTGGGGCATTGGAATTGTCTATGAATGCTGAAAACTCTAGTCTCCATGCCCACTAGAAACAGAACTTCATGAGTTCCATATATTAAAAGGAGATATTTGCCATCTGGGAGAATATCCTGGCCTGTGCATCAGGTAGAAAATACAAGGTTCACAGCAGTTTGGACTCCTACCACTGTGACTTACCTCAAGAAATCTCATCTAAGGGCCGGAAGTTTGGCTCAGCAGCTTAAGCGCCTGCCCTGGCAGGCGCAAGGTTGTGAGTTCAATCCCCGGTGCCGCAAAAAAAAAAAAAAAGAAATCTCATCTAGTGATATCCTTACCCTAGATCTAAACTGGTACTGCTGTTCCAGGATGAAATTTTCACAGGCAACTGAAGGGAAAATGTGTATGTGTGTACAATGACTTGATATTAGTATGATACTGAGATTGATGCCTGGTATGTGGTTAGCATTCAAATAAGTGTTTGCTGTTGGGGCTGTGGTTGTGGCTCAATCGTAGAGTCTAGCATGTACAAGGTCCTGGGTTCAATGAGGAAGAAGACGAAGAAGAAGAAGAAGAAGAAGAAGAAGAAGAAGAAGAAGAAGAAGAAGAAGATTAAGAAGAAAAAGAAGAAGAGAAGGAGGAGGAAGGAGAAATTGTTAGTTGTTGAATGTGTGGTTGTCAGTTGTCATTTTGTTGTTGAAGTACCATTTCTTTTTTTTTTTTTTACTATTTTGTTTTTTGGTACTAGGAATTGAACTCAGGGCCTCGTGCTTGCCAGGGAGGTGCTACACTGCTGAGCTACATCCCTGGCTCTGAAGTATAATGTCTTTTGAGGAAGAATTTATTTTTATTTTTTTATTAGTACGTGCTTGCAATCCATAGTGATCACATTCAGCTTGGGTGGTTGACACGTACACACATCATACCTTTTTACCTCCCACCCCCCAGCAGCCTTGCCCTCTCCCCTCTCTCCTTCCCCAGACGCCCTTCCCATCTTTACAGAGTCCATCTCCCTGTTTCTTAACACAGTTCTTCATTTTACTCTTTAAATTTTTTATATTTTGGATTTTTCATATTAGGAAGACCAGGCAATATTTAAATTTTTGTGAATAACTTATTTAGGAACAATTCAAACAGTAGGATGGATAGTTTGTAGTTTTAAGTCTACAGTTAGAAATATTATAAAAATTGGTCCCTAATTTTGTGCCCAAACTTATTTGTAAAATTTTACAGGTCCCTGACATCTAGAAGTCTGAGAAGTACTAATCTAGGCCTGCCTACACATGCTTCAAATAGAATTCCATCTACTCCGAAAATAGATTCCTTTTTGAGTGACCAAAGGATTCTTCCCTATTTGACCTTTCCACATTAGTTCACAAGCAGTGGTGAGTCTGGAAGGGGAAAAAGAACCCTAGGGGGTCTCCAGGCTCTCCTGCCCTGTGGACTTCCTGCAGTGGAACCCTGGGTGTTGAGCTGTTTTCTCTTTTTGAAACAGAGTCTTGCTATGTAATTTAGGCTGGCCTTTAATTCACCAAGCTGGCCTCAAACCCATGCTGATTGTCCTGTCTCAGCCTCCCAGGTGCTGAGATTGCAGCCACACAACGCCTCTCCCAGCCTCAGCTCATCTTACTCCCAGTTATGCTATTCCCTCCCACTCCAAATACCTATTCTCTCTGCCCTCACTGGCACCATTGAGCCTGGTGGAGGTGGAAGCTCTACCTCCCCCAGGTGCAGCTTCAGCAGTAGCAGCAGAGCCTGTAGAGCCAGTCCTCACCTTTGCTGAGAAGAGAAAGGCTCCTAGTGTGTGTGAGAAGAGAAGCTTCCTGGCAATGTTGATAGCACACATGGGAGGATCACCTTGTTGGGTGTCACACACTAGTATTTCATATATGACAAGTGTGAGAGACACTGGGCTCGTGCTCTGATCAGTTCAAGCCCTTCTGTGAGGTTTAGGACAAATGGGCCAGTCCTTTGGTCAAATCTAAACGTTAGACATTGGGTGTACTCTGTGTTAGACACTGCGGAGGATGCAAAGAGGAGTAAGAGCAGGAGTGCCCTCGGTGTGGAGGGTAAAAGAATTCATGTGTGAGTGATTATTTTTGAAATGTTGACACAATGCAAAGTTTATCGGAATCTAGAGTAGACAGAGATTGCTTTGATGGGGGGAAATGAGAGAGCTTTTAAGATGGTATTTAGGCTCTCTTTGAATTCAGAGTCCTTCCCTCAAAGTCCCCAGTGCTTTAGGGTAGTTTTGTTCCCTTTGATGCGGTGTGTGGGGTCTGGGGTGTGGGGTGGGACCTCAGGAGCAAGGTCAAGGACAGGCGCAGTGGGGAGGACGGGAAGCAGGCACTCAGCCTGCACCCCCCGTCTCCTCGGTATCTTCCGGGAGGCCTGGGTGGATCATGTCATCCTTTCTGAATCAGGAATTAGGAAAAGAGAACTGAGAGAGAGAGGACCAAGACCCTTGTGTTACATTTGACTTCATTTTCATTTTTCATCTCCAATAACTTGAGGATAAATTTATTTATTTATTTATTTATTTATTGGAGAGACAGGGTCTCTCTATGTGGTAGTTCAGGGTGGTTGGAACCCACCATGTAACCCAGGCTGGCCTCGAACTTGCAGTGCTCCTCCTACCTCAGCCTCAGAAGTGCTGGGATTACAGGTGCGTGCCATGACACCCTGTAGGTAAATTTATTCTTGAACTTCAGAGGGTTCATGGAAATCTAGAGAAGTCAAATAGAGCTGGAAATATGAGCTCTGGTTTCAAGAAGAAAAAAGCTCAGAAAACTATAAAGAAGGAAGGAAATCTAGACATGAAGGAGGGTTGTTGGATCCTATAACACCTGGGTGATTATCACTGAGCCTTGGTCTAAACCTGCCCAAGGCTGGTGAGCCTCAGAGATGGGCTCCTTCCTGAGTCCTCCTCCTGCCATTGCTAGGGAAGCCATGCTTTTTGCGTTCATGTCAGATATTTAAAGTATCTTGATTGTAGTGACAGTTTCATGGATTCCTACCATGCCAAAATTTAACAAACTGTGTACTTTCAATATGTACATACATGAATCATATGATACATCAATTACATTTCCATGAAGATGTTTTTCACATAGTGCTTAAAATGATGTCAAGTGGCCTCCCTGAAGCAATGCCCTCCATAACCCAGGCCTCCTTCCTCCACAGCGTGGGCTCCAGGGAAGAACCCTCCCAGTGCGGAGTCATTCTGAGGGGGACCACGTAAGCCAGTCATGATAAAGTCAGGTCAGATGGGGGCACCCATGTTTGTGTCATCTCTTTCTGGATTCTCGCTGTCTTCATCCTGTCCCTTTGCCCTGGCACGTTTCTCATTCTCGCAGTCACAGAGGCCCAGGCTCCATCGCTGCTTTTTTCATCACTTACTAATGGAGTGCCACTGGACAGATCACTCTCTGAGTTCCAGTGGTTTATTCCTCTATAAAATTCAGTTATTTTAGGGTTGTCACAGAGATTAACTCAGTCTATGTATCAGGTGCTTGGTGTATAACATGGCCACAATTAATCATGGCTCACACCGGGATTATGATAGTGGAGAGAAATGTTAAAGGAAATAGAGGGTTTAGTTTGTGTTAGAGAAGAGCAAGATGGAAGGCATATGTGAAAGGACTTTCTTTGATTACATAAGGGGTTTGTGGAGCCAGGCATAGTGGCACACCATGCAACTTCAGCATTCTGGGAGGCTGAGGCAGGAGGATTACAAGTTTGAGTCCAGCTTGTGTAACTCAGCCACTTAGCAAGACCCTATCCCAAAATTTAAAAATAAATAAATTTTAAAAATGGCTAAATATGTAGCTCAATGTGAAGACCCTCGGTTCAATGTGAAGACCCAGTAATGCTTGTGCATGTGCACACGTGCACAAATGCACAGGCAGAAGTTTTTGGGTAGGAGGAGAATATGTAGCTATATGCAATAGAAGATACATTATCTCTGAAGCTTCCTAGCCTCGTGTCTTTGGTCAAGTGACTTAAGCCTTTCTGAGCCTCAGTTTCCGTATTTGTAAAATGAGGATTGATATTAACTACTTCACCACGTGATTGTATTCCACGAGGTCATGTATGTATAATAAGGTCTAGCACAGCATCTGTGACAGATACGTGCTTTAAAATGTCACTTTGTAAATGAGAGGGTCATTCGCTTGTGAAGTGATTATGGCCTTACTAATCCTTGTGGCCTCAGTTCGTGGCAGTTTCCAGGGAGGGAGATCTCTGCTCACTGTGGAAAATCATCCCTTATGGTAAGAGCTGTTCGAGCAAGGGCTCGTTACAAGTATTGAACCTCTTGTCTGCACAAATGGAAGCTGAATAATCATCTTTCTGAAACTGATCTCTGTTGGGCGGATGGAGGACAAACAGGCTCGTGAAAGTTTTCAGTAAGTTTGCATTTAATCTTCTTTGTCAGGAAGGACAGAGAAGACTGGGGGAATGATGGGTGCTGCACAAATAATCAGACACTCATTATGACAAATGCTATAATAGCAAACTGGAGGGAACTGGGCAGACCAGCCATAACACACTTTGTCTCACATGTGGCACAGGAGAACTCTGGAGACCAGGCAATGAACTGCTGAGTGTTTGTGCTAGGAGGATCTTTAGAAACCCTAAGGAGAGCCATTGTTTTCCCTAAAACGAGAACTAACGTGCTCAGTAATGGAGAGGCTCAGAGACAACTCAGTACAAGGAGGATCACTGGGGTGTAGACCAGCATCGTGGATCCCCTGTGCAATTTCTCATTCAAATAATTACAGTCCTGAAAGCCATCTTTGAAAATGTGGGTATGCTTTAAAGTCCTTGGGTTTGTGAGGTGTTGTAAGAGCTTTGGGCTGGGAGCTGGGACTCAGGTCTGGAGTCCCAACTCTGCCATTAACAAACTATATAATATAAGGAAAGTCATCTATCTTCTCTGGGCCTGTTTCTCTCCCTCTTCACCTCCCTCCCTTCTTTGTTGAGAGATCTTTTCCATGGACCAGCAAGATTTTCTAAGAACTTACAGGAAATGTAGAATCTCAGGTCCTAACCCAGACTTACTAAATTAGAACTTTCATTTTTGCAAGATCCTCAGGTGAACCCCAAAACTCCTAGAAGTACTGACTTAGATGACTCAAAGATTACTGTGGTTTGTCCCCCAAGAGCTTGCGTACTGGAAACTTAGTCCCCAGCACAGTGATACTAAGAGGGTAGGGGACCTTTAAGAGGTGAGTTCTAGTGGCAAGTGGTTCAGTCAGATCAGTGGTTTTCTCGTGGGAGTGCATTTTGACCCTTGAAAAGGCTGAAAAGAGTGATCACTGTAAACAGAAGAGCCTGACCTCACTCGTTCCCTGCTTGCACACATACACCCTTCTGCATGTTGCCCTTCTGTGAGAGTTACCTGATTGTGTAAACTTGAGTAAGAAATGCCTAGTGAAATTGGATCAGCATAGTTCTGTGTGGCTGATGGGATTAACTGAAGGCAGAAAACCCACCTTGGGGCGGCTTGTTGCCTCAATGGTACAAAGGGAAAACGAAGAAGAGAGGCTCACTTCTGTCTTCTTCAGAGCAGTTCCAGTCTTCACCCTCACTTTGGATGTTGTCTCCTGGCTTCTAGCACAGACCATGCAGCCTTCTGATACAGACCCACATGGAGAGCTCGAGGCCTTCAACTGGATCCTTTGGGTGTCCAGGGCACAGACAGCCATTCTTTCATGCCTCGTCTGACTCTCACAATGGGTGGCTACTGTAAGCCAGTCTTATAATTTTTTTTTTTTGTACTGGGGATCAAACTCACGATCTCATGCTTACCAGATAAAATCTTATATATGTGTTTGCTTTGCATTAAGTTTGATTCTCTAGTAAGCACTGACTGAATAACCTTCCCTTCCTACTTTGCCACCATGTTGTGACATAGCCAGTGCCTTTCACTAGGATGATGATACAACTTGGATGCCCTAACCATCAGAATCTTGAGAGAAATAAACCTTTTTACTCTATAACCTACCCAACACTGGGTATTCTGTTAATAGCAACACAGAAAAAGACAAGTGGCACGTACACTGATGGCACCAGTTCTGAAATCAGATATCCTGTGTTCACATACACACATTGTGGCTTACTTACATCAGAAAGATTTTTTTTTTTCTTTTTTTAGCTCTGGGAATCAAACTCAGGACCTTGTGCTTGCCAGATAGGTGCTGCACTGCTGAACTATATCACCAGTCCAAGGTTTTCTTTGAAAGTTTTTCTTTTTTTCTTTCTTTCTTTCTTTCTTTCTTTCTTTCTTTCTTTCTTTCTTTCTTTCTTCCTTTCTTTTCTTCCTTCCTTCCTTCCTTCCTTTCTTTCCTTCCTTCCTTTCTTTTCTTTTCCTTTCTTTCTTTCTTTCTTTCTTTCTTTCTTTCTTTCTTTCTCTTTCTTTCTCTCTCTCTCTGTCTGTCTCTTTCTCTTTCTTTCTTTCTTTCTTTCTCTCTCTTTTTTTTGTGACATCTAATGTAGTAAGCCTCTGCAACATCCAGTGTCTTCATCTGTCAAGTGGGACCCTGATAGTACTTACTTGAGAGCAGAGGCAGAGACTTTGGGAGGTGATTAGTTCACTAGGGTAGAGTGCCCTTACAAAACAGACCCCAGGAGTGCTCTAACCCTCTTTCTACCATGTGATGATATAAAGAGAAGACAGTAGTTGGCAACTCACAAAAGGCTCTCACTTGTCAGTGAATCTGTCAGTGCCTTGATCTTGGACTTCCCAGTCTCCAAAACTATGAGAAATGTACTTGCTGTTGTTGATGAGCTGTCCAACCTGTGGCAGTTTGTTACAGCACAGATACCAGAGTCCTCAGAGGTGCTGGGCTCTAATCATGGTGAAAGAAAATCACTGGGGGGCAGAGGGAGCAGCAGGAAACCGGAGCTTAAGGGTGACAGAGGCTTTTCCAGTTCAAACCTCAATAGCAAGCTTATTGGCTCACGTACCCAGGTGGAAAGAACAACCGCTGGTCTGCGGCTGTCCATTAGAGCTCTACTTGTTTCAACTTCTCCTCCTTCAGGAGGAAAACTGAGGCTCAGAATATGAGTTGTCCACTGTATTAATTTCCCATTGCTGAAGCAAAATACTAAGCCTGGATAATGTATAAAGAACATTTTATTTATAACTAAATAAAGCTGAAAGTCCATGATTGGGCCACACCCTTGCTTTGGCCCTCATGGTTTGGCTTTTGGTGAGGGCCTCACGGCAGAAGGTATCATGGTGGGAGCATGTTCAAGAGGGCTCGCATGACAAATAGGAAGCCAGAGAGAGAAAGAGAGAGAAACAGACAGAGAGAGAGAGAGAGAGAGAGAGAGAGAGAGAGAGAGAGAGAGAAATATTCAGGGGTCAGATTCACTCTTTTATACTAAGTTGCCATTGCAGGAACTAACAGGAGCCTCACCAGAACTATCTTCATCCTTGCTGAGGGCAGCACCAATTAAAGGTTCAATCAACTCTCAATACGGCCACACTGGGGAACACACTTCCAGCACATGACAAACACATACA
This sequence comes from Dasyprocta punctata, assembly GCA_004363535.1. NCBI lineage: Eukaryota > Metazoa > Chordata > Mammalia > Rodentia > Dasyproctidae > Dasyprocta > Dasyprocta punctata. The sequence continues at coordinate 6,478 of RJWM01019824.1, read as the reverse complement.
AAGCATAGCACACATCATCTACTGTACCCGGAGGTGAGTCCCCCAAACGGCATACTATAAATGTGTGCTACTTCCAGAGTGAGTCTAAACAACGATTTCACAAAAGCCTCCACTCCCATGTGCCCTTTTCCCTCTTGTCCTGTGCCCGGGCTCTCTGCCACTCCACACTCCACCCCTTGCTCACCATCTGATGCAATGCCCTTGAGGAACTGCATATTCACCTCCCAGCGTGCACATTCCTGCTCCACTGTTTGCTAAAGAATTTTCCCCTTACTAGCCATCCTGTCCCCAGATTTCCATCTCCCTTATTGTCAGTTCCAAATACTTTAACTTTGAATTCCATTCTGTCTGACCTCATTCACCATTTTCTTTTTCCTCTGTCGATCTGATCTCCCAACCAGACTGTAACGAGCAGGGTCCAGGGGCACAGATGGGTCCATCCCCACCCACAAGACCAAACATAACCAAACTCCTTATCTTTTTATAAGATCTACTGATAACCTTTTGAGATCCTGGGGAAAATGACATGAGTAGAAGAAATTGTCATAAGCCAAGTCTAGGTTAGAGATATCTCCTTTCCCCTGTTATGAGAAAGTGACAATTTGATGGCATCAGGCAGGGATTACTATCACAGCAGAGATGAGCTTGGTCTGAAACAGCTTTAACTGAAGGGAGGAGCACATTCATCTCCAGGCCTGCCTGTCAACACCTCCCCTGGGCTGCCCTTCTTCCCAGCTTTCTGTTGGGCATATAATTGGGAACAGAGACAAAACTGACAAATGTGGGTTATGTTTCTTTTAGTTCAAGGCTGTTCTGCAATCCCAGAAATGCAAATGTCTTTGATTCCCTTGCTTGGTGCCTGTTATTTTAATGTCTGATGGTCAGGTTATAGAGCAAAAAGATGAACAGAAGATGACACATTGTGCCCATTTAAAAGAACTGAACCACTGCTTGGAGCTAGGTTTCCTTGGAGATAAGCCAAGGCCTAGAGTAGTTGTGAAAGAATATGAGGAGTTGGCCAAACCCCTCCGCACCTGGAGCATAGATTTCCTTTTCTCCTCTTCTCTCCTCCCCTCCCCTCCTCTCTTCTCCCCTCTCCTCTCCTCTATTCTCCTCTCCTCCCCTTTCCTCTCTCCTCCCTCCTCCTTTCTTTCCGGGGTACTGAATTTAGCGCCTTTATATTGAACTTCACCCCCACCCCTTTTTTATTTTTGAGATGGGCTCTTACTAAGTTGCCACGTTTCCCAGGCTTAACTTGAACATGCAATCCTCCTGGCTTACCCAGAGTGCTGGGATTACAGGCATGCACTACCATGCCCTAGCTTGATAACAACTGTTTCCATCCCAGCCAAATAATTACTGTGCAGAAGGGCAGGCTGGGTCACCCTGGATAGCTCATTTGCAAAGCTGGGTTAGGTTCTTGTGATAAAGAGTGAGGTATCATCAAACAGGAGCCATGGAGGTTTCAAATCTGCCTTTGAGAGCCTCATGATTCCATCCACTATAATGATTGACAGCTCCTGTCACATCCTTCACCCTCTGTGCTTTTGTTTCATGACTCTGAGCTGCTGGGTGCTAAGAGTACAGCCTACTGCCATCCTGTTGGTCTCATACTCTGGCTCATCTGCTGTCTGCTGTGATGATCCCAGTACCTGCACCTGGTCAGTGGGCACAGGAGGGGACCTAAGAAACTTCCACATCTTTATCAGAGTGTCATCAGAGACACTGGACAGGAGATTGTAGGATGCAAGTATTTAACTACTTCTCACTTCACACCACACAAGCCTAAGGCTCCCTCCATCTTTTCCCCCCAACTGGGTCCAACAGTGGACCTAATTCTTTTCCTTCTCTATTTATAGACCTGTCTCTTTTGTGTCATTGCACAGTGCCCATGGTTATAGCAGAGCTTTTTCTAGATCCAATAATTCAGGTGTGAACCTCCAATTCCTTAGATCTATTCAAGGAGCTTTAAGTACTGCTCTAGAGCTTCTCAAATGTTTGTTTTTTATCTTCATGAGGATTTTGTTAAAATGCAGACCATGGTTCAGGGAGATTGGGAAGAGGCATTTTCCTCAAGCTCCAGGGTAAAGCCATGACAGCTGGTCTGAGGATCACACTGAGTGAGATACTACGCGGGTAACTAGATGGATGTTTTCTTAAGATTGTTAGTGCTTCAGAACTGAATATCCTGTATTCTACTTCCTGAAAACCCTCTCAGTTGGGGATGCTTGATGTTGTAGTTAGAGTTTGCAAGGCAATAGATTTAATACGGGACACATAATTTATAGGATTATTTTATAATATTCACCCAAAAAGTCAAATGCAGAGAAGTGCAAGAGATCTGTCCATGCACTAGAGACCAAAAGAATCCAGCTGAGCACCTGGGTCCCACATCAACGTTCCTCATGAGTCTACCTCAAGACTTAGAGTTCATAGCAATGTCCTCCACGAGTCCAGCTGGAGGCCTAGAGTCCAGGACAATGATTCATGCAAGTTGGTTTCAAGGATCTGCACAGGGAAGGCCCAAAGGTCACTGGTGGAAGCTAAAAGTCTGAGCTAAAAAGTGCATAATCCCTGAGCCTAGAAATCAGATTTCTAGTCCTACCCAAACACTGTGTTTGGCCAACTTGTGTATCTCCTGCTCTCCTGGCCTCAGTGAATCCCTGGTAGGGTTAGTGATGAGGAGGGTGAAGCTGCCATGACAGAAGTGGAAGAGAGAAGAAATGGGCCTTCAGCTCCATGTGCCAGGAGTTTGCCAAGACTCATACACAACTCTTTTGCAACTCACCCCAGAGGTCCCAAGGAAGCCACAGCAGGAGCTTGTCATCATTGCCAGTCTGGCTGTCCACTAAGGAAGATAAAGTTCAAGAGTTTGTTGAAAGGAGAAGCCACATGGCCCAAAAATGATTAAATGGAACTAGATCACCAAAGTCTAAAGGACTAGACTGGTACAGGCACCCCAGGGCCAGATGGACAGCAAAGGGCTTTGTGATATCCTGCCAGCACCATACCCATGGCCCTGCTCTTGCAAAGGTCTAACTAGTCCCCAAGGACAACACGGAGTCAGAGCTTCCCAGGGAGCTGGGAAGGTGACTGGTCTGCCAGGGATGTGACCTTGAGGTGTACTAGCAAGGGTGCCCCTCTGCCAGCAAATATCCCAAGTGTAGGGGATAAGAGTCTTAGGCAGGAAAAGAATAGAATAAAGGCCTTATTAAGCTTTCTGGTTGATCCAGACTAGAAAGAGTTAAAATTTTACTAGAAGAATTCCATTGGGGACAATTAAAAGAATTTAATCAAAAGACCTGAGGGACAGCTCACAGAGCACAAAAGGAAAGGAGAAAAAGGGGTAGCCACTTGAGAAAACCCTTGTTCAGTGTATAAACACACACACACACACCCCTTTGCATATGTGCATCATATACACATACAGATAAGTGTGTGTGTGTGTGTGCGTGCGCGCGTGTGTGCATGTGTATGTGGGTGTGTATTTTCACTGGGGTCACTATATTACTGCACTAGACACACACACATCCCCTTACTTAATCACTAACTACAAATGACCTTGTATGTAAGGCTCCTCCTAACTTCCTCCTAAAAATCCCAGAGATAAGGCCCTGACCAGTACATCTATGACAATCCAGAGAGCCAATCAGGCTGTGATAAATTCCAGGTACCAAGCTGGGAGGGAGGGTCTTTATCACCTGATAAAAGGAAGCTGGGGACAAAGGCCCACGGGCATGCATATCTGGACCCTCTGCTCTCACCCCACACCTGACAGCTTTCTGTCTTCTTTTTTTTTTTTTTTTTCTTTTTAAAATAGCGTCTTCTCTCTTAAACTTCGTGCCTTTAATTCATTACTGGTGCTAAATTTACTATTGTGGTTGGGCTGCTCATTCTAGCAGAGAAGCAGTGAGGTGCACACCCTAAGATGGGACACCACCGTTTTCTGTTTTGTATCTCCATTGCCATTTCCTCTTTTAGGTCTTTTTCATGATGAAGAATTCCTCATTAAGGATACCCTAGTGAGGGGTAACATCTTGAATTTTTGTTTCATTTTTGAAGAAAGGGTCTCAGTATGCAGTTCAGGCTGACCTTGACCTCATTACGTCACCCAGGCTGGCCTCAAACTTGTCCCAGCTTCCTTAGTGCCAGGATTCTGGGTGTGTACCTCCATACCCAGCAGCTGAATTGAATTTTATAAGCTTGTATCTTACATTCATTAATTAGTTCATTTCTTCCTTCATTAGCTCATTTTCCAAGAATCTAACATATGCCAGCCACCACTTCTCCCTGCTCACAGTCACACAAAAAAGACAGAGGATCTCAAACTACAACATGATGTGACCTAATCTATTTCAAAAGTGGGAAATGGGTGCCCTGGGGGTACAGAACTCTCCACCCAGAGAACCAAGGAAGCCTTTGTAGATAGGACCACAGCATTGTGAGGTCGTGGTCTAGATGGAAGTAGTAAGCAGGGAGAGGCATGGGGCATGTAGGAATGTAAGATCAGCAGGGAGAGGCCTTCATAAGTGAGGTGTGAGACAGGAAGCAGGTGAAAGAAAAGCACCACAATGAGCTTTGGACCAGCTGAAAGCAAAGCCTGGCAGGAGTGGGTGATCCTTTGGACAGGGGGACAGAAAGGAAAGAGTCGGTGTAGAAAATAATTTGGTTAGCTTATGAATAAGACAGCTAGCCAGCGAAAGGGCCTAAGAGAGTGGGGTGACCAGCCACACTGATAGAAATTAGGATAGACAGGGCCAGGGGTTTAGCTTAGCGGCACAAGTGCCTGCCTGGCAAGTGTGAGGTCATCGAAAGAATTTTGCTCTAGAATAAATTACAGGACACTATGGCGGTGGTCTAACATGGCGGAAGGCCATCGAGGATGCTTACCCCGCAGCCACTTCCTCCTTCTTCCCCTTCAACCGATCACAACTTCCTCCTTCCTTTCCCCACAGTGTGCGTGTGAAGAAAATTTTAATCAGTTCCTCACATATGATCAATTCCTGACCCATACGCCACTTCCTATCAGAGATCATATAACCCTCTGCCCCTCGGTATCCAGTAGAAGGAGATAGCTCAACCGCCATGGGTTGTGTGCACCTTCCCATGTCCTCAAGAAACACGTTTTTTTCTTTTTTACTTTTTGCTTCTCTATTGCGCCAAAAAACTCTAACAGTCATGAATTAGATTCCCTGGTACACACACACACACACACACACACGAAAAAAAAAAAAGAAAAGAAAAAAGAAATTGGAGTAGACAGCTAGGGCTTTGGACAGTCAATGAACTTCCTCAGTCAGCATGGAATGCAGCCCAGCCCCTGCTAAAGGGAGGTGTAGCTACTCCCTGCTAAATTCCTGAATTTTGAAGAAATTATAATGAGAATTAACCAGTTCCTTCTGAGATCCCAGTTTCCTGTAAACACTATATGTCAAGGAACTGAGTTAAAAATCTGAATCCCAGTTGGTCTTTTTAAATCCAGAGCCACCTGTGATAGGTGGCCACTAAACAGTTAAGTAACTCCTATATCCTGCTTTTTTATAAATAACTCTAAATCCAGAGTTCATGCAGCCACCTCATTCAGGACCCATCCTGGAAATCCAGGACCTATTCTCTTTCCCCTTATTTCCAATAACAACACTCCTAACCTCCTCCTTGGGTTCACAACTTCATTCCTCAGTGTTTGCGGAACCACGAGCCTGGTACACATTGTATCAGCAGCACATGATGGTGACCTCAAAAGTCTCCCCCATGCCCAATTCTCCAGAGCTGAGAGCAGACCACTTTGGGCCTAGAAAGAGAAAGAGTAGGAAGAAGGTCAGGCCTTGGTGGCAGCATGTGAGGGACAGAGTCACTTGAATTCATTTGGGCCTGGGATTCTGCCACCCGGCAACAGAGTGCCAGACAGTGGAGGAGAGAAGGTGGCAGTGGGGAGGTGGCCTTGTTTGCAACCTGCCCTCATCTTCTGTCTTCCACAGAGGGTGGGAGTGGGGCAAGAAGGAGCCTGCTGTCCTTGGCCATGGCTGTGGAGAGTGGAGGTATAACTTCCCCAGAAAAAAGCGGGCAGGAACAGGCCGCGCTGGCAGCCCAGGCGCCATCTGTCTGGCCTGAGGGTGCATGTTGAGTAGGAATTCTAGACCTGCAGGAATCTGGGACACCAGTTTAGCCCTCACTCATGGGGAGGAAAATCACACTTTGCTGTTCAGGTCAATGGAAAAAACCAGATTTTTCTTCTCACCTTGAGTCCTTCTTTCTTCTCAAACTTAAAAAGGAAATGTTATTCACAATGTCATGAGGTTGGGTGTTGGGTTCTTTGGAGTCCAAATTGGTCAAGACAAGACTGCCTGAGAACACAGGAACTTGTGGTCCTTGTAAAGCCAGGTCTCCAAGTGGCCTCCTATCTATGTTCTCAGTGACTCATGTTCCCAATAACAACATTTCAGTCAATGACAGACCAAATATCCAGTGCTGGTCTCCT
>RJWM01019823.1:0-38473 GCA_004363535.1 Dasyprocta punctata | reverse complement strand
TTTTGTAGCTTCAAGCCACATAACAAGTGTTCAGTAGATGTGTATAATTATATCATTACTGCATATTTCATTCCCTTCTATGTGTAGCTGTAAAATCTGAGAACCAGTAATAAATGTATACTGTTACTTTATTCAAATATGTAAATGATGTTATCAATTATTACTCTTCCAAGAAATATTCTGTGCTCATACAAGAAAGTTATTGTTTTATGCCTGGTATTAATAATGTATTTTAGTGATTATCCCATAGCAGCATAAAACTACATTTATTCATTTCTACTCATGGTGTGATAATTTATGATATGAATATATCATTTAATAAATATTGTATTGGTGGAATTTGGGGTGTTTCTACTTCTTTTGCTAATAAAACACTGTGATAGTAAAAATTTTTTGCATATATCCTTCACACAACTAAGCATAGAGACCATCTATTTTATAGTAGATACAGTATTGCTAAATCATTCCCCAAAAAGTTATTTTTATTCAGTCTTACCAGCAATGTACAGTGTTTGTTGTACACCTCCACTGTCAGAGTGTCTTTAAAACTTCATGGAATTGGCCAACCTGATACATAAAATTGGTATTTCAGTTTAAATTAGAGTTTAAGTAATGTCGAACATCTTTTTCTATCATTGTATCTCTGAACTAATTGTATCTCTTTTTCTGTAAACTGTTCGTTTCTTTCCTACATTTCTTTATTGAGTTGGGTTTTACTTTTTAATTTGCTGACAGTCTTTAATATTGGAGAAAGTAAGTAGCCTTTGGGGACATGAGATGCATATATTTTACAACTTGATTTATCTTTTAACTGTGTACTGAGGCTTTTGATACATGCAAACATTTGACTTTTGATTGGTCCTGTTTAGTTGATTTTTGCACCTAGAACTTCTTTACTTTGTGTCACGGTTGGAAAAGGCTTCTTCGTTCCAATATTATTAAGTAATTACCTCAGGTTTTGTTAGGTAATTTTTTTTAACTTTTTGTTTTAAAATAGTTCTAGGTTCACAGGAAGTTGCAGTTTTAGTACAGAGAGATTTGTTACTGTTTTCCCCAAACCTCAGGTATGTTTCTAATTTTACTTTTTACATTTAAATTTCTGATCCATCCAAAATTTATTTTGGTATAAGATGGGATATGGTTTCTAGTTTATTTTTCCAATTGGTTACCCATTAGTCCTAACATTTATTAAATAATCAGTATTTCACTCAGTAAACTTTAATGTATATGGATAAATCGTGTGCCAAATTTCTGTATATACTAGAGAATTCCTTAATTGTTTGAAGTAGCACAGCTGGGGCAGGTGTCATGGCATTGTCAAAGTATATTTTGTTAGTGTGGCCTGTTTTCAATCTGCTATGATCCTGTAATATAGCCTGTTTTTCCAGGATTGACTTTGTGAAGTTGTGTGTTGTGCAGGAAACAGGTGAATAAATATTTATTCCCTGCCCTTCAGGAGTTCATCTTAGCTTATCGATCCCAATCTATTAAAGTGGTAACTTTCGATTATGCAGCACTTAAGGTGAACCACAAAATTAATCCTCAAAACCCTACTAGGGAGATTTCTTTCCCCCATTTTTTAGATAGGAAATACAGACTCAAAAGATAAAAGTCATCTAGATCTCTGATTACAGAACAAGTTGACAGAGTGCAGACTCAGGTTCTGGTCTTGTGACTGGTCTTATGCACAACATTCCAGAACATGCGTAGGAGCTGCCCAAGTTGTCTTTTTTCTCTGTTGACCTGAGATAACCAAGGCTGTGATGTGCAGGCTACCTATCACTCCACTCTTCTGTCTCTGCCTTAGCAAACTGAAAGTTTTATACCATTGTAACTTTACTTTAAAATAAACTTTACCATGAGTATTTGTGATTTGAAATAGGATGTCCATTTTCAGTTGTGTGATTCTGTGTGTGTGTGTGCGTGTGTGTGTGTGTGTGTGTATATATATATATATGTATATTAATCTTGCTAGTATTTTCCATCATTTCATGTTCCCATGCTGTTGGGAGAGAACCAAAGCATTTAAAGAATGACAGCTATTTTCATGTGAGTTATTTAGAGGGAAAACATGTTAGAAATTCATTAATCCAATTAAAATCACATTTGTTAGGGGAGGTCATATAAGGTGATTGTTGTATAATATAATAGTTGTCTTGATTCAGTTCTCTACATTAACTTGCTAGAGTTATATGGTTAAAGATCACCACTTAAAATTCCATAGTGCTTTGACTTTAAGGTTTTCAGTTTATGTACTATGTAGGTTCCCCTTGCAGTTTCTTAACTATTGGGTTCAGAGTAGTTCATGTGATATCTTTCATAGTTCACATACCATACAATCAGTTCATTCCAAGTTTGTAATTCTCAGTGAGTTTTAGTATATTCATCAACTTGTACAACTATCAGTACAATCAACTTTAGAACATGTTCATAACTCCATGAAGAAACCCAGTAACAATCAGCAGTCATTCTCCACTCTGTTGCCACCCTCCAAAGCCCACGCAAGGAAACAACCAGTCTTCTTTCTGTTTGTGGAGTTGCCTGTTCTATGCATTGTGTATAAGTAAAAATATATGTGATCTTTTGTGACTTAGTTTTTCTTTAGCATAATTTTGCAAATTCCATCAAGATTTTCTCATAAGTCAATACTTCTTTCCTTTGTATTGCTGAATAATACTTCATTGTATGGGTGGACCACATTCTGTTTATCAGCTTATTAGTTAATAAACATTGACATTTTTTCTTTCCTCTACCCCATGCTGGGTATTGAACCTAGAAGGCATTGAGCTACATCCCCAGCCTCTTTATTTTTATTTTTTTTATTTTGAGACAGGATCTTGCTAAGTTTCCTGGGCTGGGCTCCCAGCCTGACCTTGAGTTTATGATGTTTCTACTGCAGCTTCCCAAGTACTGGAATTATGGGCATGTGCCTCTAACATCAGGTTGTTTCTTCTTTTTGATTGTTATGAATAATTTTACTATGGGCATTCATATACAAGTTTGTATGGAATCATATTTTCAGTTTTCTGAGATTTATGCCTAAAAGTAGAATTGCTGGATCATATGGTAATTCTATGTTTATCTTTTTGAGAAATTGTCAAATTGCTTTCCACAGTGGCTGCAACGTTTCACAGTCCCAGCGATGATATCTAAATGTTCCAGTTTCTCTATATCCTTGCCACTGGTATCATCTTTTTAATAAGAACCATTCTAGTGGGTGTAAAGTAGTTATCTGACCCACTTTTGAATCCTCATTATAGGGCCTACCACAGTGTCAATGAATTGCCCAAGTATGTTTCACCAACTTGTCACTCTTACCACTCTCCATAGTAGGAATCTGAGTGCTATAGTAGAGGAGCAGACACTGGAGTCCTGTTGAACTTCGAACACCTGCTTTGAGACTTACTGGAGCAAGTTGCTTAATGTCTTTGAACTTTAGTTTCTTTATTTTAAAAGAAAGATAATCATACCTCTTCTACAGGGTTGCTAGGAAAATTGAGTGTCATCATCTGAATGGAAAACCTAGCACATTTCCTGACCACAGCCTTCATTAAATGGGCACTATTGTTATTCTCTTAGGTAACTTGGGTGTCAACTCACCATGCCTCAGGAAACTCGCATCTGATTTCAGGAGACGTGCCTAGTTGTACGCGTGTGGTATGCCAGGTCAGGTCCCCTTCCTTCTTCAGGAAAACTCCCTGCAGATCTTCTTATGGGTTCTATTAACATCTCTTCCATCTCTGAGCAAGAGAACTACTCAGGCTCGATGGCAAAACTGTGTCGTCGGTATCTTTCTTGTGAACTCCTGCTTAAGCTTGAACTGATGCATTTCACAGACTTAGTTGCTTCCTGTAAGTCATTATTAAAAGGGTATTCTTTTTCAGAACTATTCATTTTTTAAAACCTTAATCGAGATAAATTTTTAATTACACCAATCCCTGATAATAAACATTCCACATGGGCATAGTTTGATCTGAACCACTGAAAAAATATTCTTCTGACCTTGGTCAAAGAATTTGCTTAGGTGAGCTTGTACTTGTTGCCACCTTGCCTTTGAACCTCTTGGATAATTTATGAAAGCAGAGGAACTGCTTTCATGTGAGCAACACAGTGGTAATGTTCCTTTGGCAGGAAGTGTTGGTGTTTAAAAATCTCATACACAGTATTCACAAGGGACCCTTTAGTATTTTGTTTTACTTGTTTGTGCATTTTCATAATTCCATGATTGTTTCAGTGTTCTCATCTGAGAGCTGTCTTTTTGTGAACAGACTGTGACATACTTACCCTTAGGGACCTACATTACTCAGCTCTAATCTGCCTGTCTGATTTTACTTCTCTTTACAAATCTTCCCGTGCTACAACCACACCAGTGGTGGTATAACAAGTGCCTTCTGAGATTCCAAAGGCCTCTATTAAGAAAAGAAAGCAAAATGTGTTAGGAACAAAAACAAACAGTTGAGGAATTTTGCGTTTGAGAGGGAGAGAAGGGGACAGGTGAGAAGTAACCTCCTGAAGGGGGAAATTATTTTACCACTAGAAAATATTAGGGAGTGGCGGGAAGTTGATTTGAATGGGGAGAGTGAGGTCAGTTAACTGAGCTGAAAACTTGGGACTTGATATGATTTATACTAGAGAGTTATCATAGGGTATTGCAATGGAAAAAAAAAGATGATGAATGTGGTTATTTGAAGATGATACTTCTCCTGGTGATAAGATTAACCCTAATCACAGTTTTAAGAGATGTGAGAATAGAGGCAGGAGTTATCCAGGCCCAGCATCAGTAACACAGGCATAATGTGAGGGTCTGGTTGTAAGCAGTGAGTACAGAAGGGAAAGCTTTCAGCTGAGAAATGTGTAGCAGTGCTCAGGTTGGAGGGTGAAGAGCACAGTGAAAATGATTTCATTGCTTTGGGGCAAAAGAATAGGTAAGGCATTAACACCTGGTGATGGTGGATAAAGAAGCCAAGTGGCTGAAGATAGAAGTTGGACGAGATGAGTTCTTGTGGGGTTAGTACATTTCTTGTGGCAGTGGAATGTTCAAATGTTTACTGGAAGTTGGAAATAATTGGTTCTGGCATGAGAGTAAGGTCAGTGTCTAGAAATGTAGGTTTGGGAGTCATTACCATAGTATTTGGAGTGAATAGATAAAGAAAAAGGAAAATAAGAATTGAGAGAAGATGCCAGACTTCTCTAGTGTCGGATACAGAGAAAACCAGCTAAACAGCTCAACAGTCCAGGAAGGACTGAAGGGTGGAAAGGCACAAAGCAGTCAGCAGAGAGCTGCTGCATTCTGGAAGCCTAGGTGTGTGTGGTGGTGGGAGTGGGAGGGACTGGGGAGGTCAGAAATGTAGAACATAGGTCAGATAAAAACTGAGGAGAAGAGGTTCCTACCCTTTGTGCACAGCCCCAGTGAGAAAAATCAGCCTTCCTCCAGGCAATCCTTAGAGATGCTATCTATGATCTAGAACCCCCACTGTGCTGAATCACAGAACTTCGGATTTGCTCAGGAGCAACTCCTTCTCCGTATTTCATCATCATATGCCTGTTCTCTATTTTTCCTATTGCAATTTTACAGCTTGTCTTCTCCAGGTTGGAGCCACACAGGGGTGGAGCTAGGGAGGGTTCTTGTTATTATTGTTACTGATTTAACAACGTAAGTCATATCCATTTGAATTTTTTCCTATTTCAACACATGTTTTCTGGTGAAAATTAAATATATATCAAACAATAAGTTTGACTCACTCAAACAGACATCAGTGAAGATTCCTTATGTTACTTTGCGCTGTTTCCTTTCCCCTCAAGATAATATTATTTATATTTCTCTGGTTTTTTTGTATTGTTTTGTTTTGTTTTGTTTTTGTGGTAGGATTTACCTTAGATTAAAACTGAGGCTAGGAAAATAGGAAACATTCACAGTAAAAAATAAATAAATAAATAAAAGAAAATAAATAAAAAAAGAAATAAAGGATATTTGAAATGAAAGGAAGGGTAGGAAAACATTAGTGACAAGGGGGAAAGAATTTTACAGAGTTAATAAAAAGAGTTTGCATTGTTATCTTAAAAAGCATAGCTCAGCAAAGGACCCCATTTATATTAGAGATAAAATATAATACTTGATGTAAGCATGAGTCAGGATTATAGTCCTAAGTTGTATTTGGAGGAATTACAAATTCCATTATTCATTTTTAAGAAATCCAATAAATATTAGCCCTGTGTCTGGTGGGAAAAACTAAAAAAGCAAAAGTATAATCTTAAAGGTTTAAATTCAGTGTTAGGGCTGCATTCACAATGATTGACTACCTAACACAATAAACTCTAGCAGAAAGATGACAAAAGATTAGAGTCTCTTTCCTTTAGCTATGGGAACATCAGACCCTTGGGAATTTGTTAGGTGATAATTATCTCTGTAATAAGTTATTTTTAAAAGATGCTGTTAGGCCTTAATTACTCTAGAGAATTTGTAATTTCTTTATGCCAGTTTTTTTCATGGCTTTTAGCTTATTTTTGCAATCTTTAGATATAGTCTGAATTTATGTTTGGTCAAATTAGTAAGAAACAGAAAACAAAGGGTTAGAGAGAGAACATTTTAGGTACACTAAATATGAGTAATTATGAATTCAGCAGACATCGGAATGCTGTGTCTTTCCCTTTACTCTAGTTAGCAGCAAAAACACTTAAAAGTTCCAGGGAACTTATATTAGCAATAGTAAAGAAGATACTTGAACTTTATATTATCTGTAACAATACAGAATTTCAGGTACAAGAATATCTTTTTGTATTTTAGTAAGTAAACCTAAAACTTGAAGTTATACTGGGAAGTGAAGACCAAAGAAGGCAAGGCTCACTGGCCTCTGTGTGGGTCTCACAGGCCCTAGGTTCTGATCATTATTCTACACATACACACACTCACACCCACATACCCCCTCCCCTTTGCTTTCCTTCCAGCTATGAGGATTTGGGTAAATCATCATAACCAAATGAATAAAATATAACTAATCTTATTCCTAAAGTTTAAAAGGGGCATAATTAACCTTAATGAAAACACATTCCTCATGGTATTTTTAGAATGAAATTTAATTAAAATCTTTTGACAAGATCAAGTATAGTCTTGTAAACAGCAAGAACACAAATGGAGTATAATGAAACAACAGAAAGTTGAGAAGTTGACCTTGTCATGTTAGTTTGCTACAGGTAAAACCCCTTATTTAGCATTCTAAGTTAAATATGAAGCCTGGAAAATTGGGCCTTCCTGCTAGTAAGTACAGCAAAAAAAATTATAAGTTACAGTAATTTGGCTTTTTTTATTGATTTATTGATAGAATGATTGAAAACCTTTAATTTTTACTCCTTGACTAGCCTCCCCTAGGTCAGTAATGTGGAAGATACACATTTTTTTTTCTATTTTGCGGCACCAGGGTTCGAACTCACAACCTCACACCTGCCAGACAGGTGCTTAGGCCACTGAGCCAAACTCCCGGCCCTAGCTTTTTGAGGCAGGGTCACGCTATGTAGCTCAGGTCAGCCTTGTGCTCGCGTTGTAGCCCAAGCCGGCCTCAAACTCACAATGCTCCTCCTACCTCAGCCTCCTGAGTGCTGCGATTGAAGATACACATTTCCATAAGACACTTCTTCCACTCTAGTCCACGAGAATGTCGAAAATTTTTAGTTTGGATAAGAGACGTCCACAAATGTAGAGCATTATATTGATAGGTGCAGGAATGAGAAGCAAAATATTCGACATGTGTGTAGTGTGCACACCTAACTGATAGATCAGATGCCAGCCCCAAAAAGACTAGGCTGGCTGTCCCAGTGCACGAGAGTGGATATCTGCGCTGGCCGCATATAACTGTGTTATAGGATTCCTATTTGTATAACTCGGTAATTGATCCAGTTCAATAATCACATATAGAAAACAAGTTAATCTACCTTCAGTTTTGACAGCACAGTGTTTCTATTATCATGAATTCTCTGTAGAAACTCTCTTAAGTAGATATTTAGATAAGCAGGCAAAAGCTAAGCACTAGGCTTAGAAAAACCAATATGAAAAGCTTTTAGAATTTAATAAACTAACTTTTTTGCTTGGTTTAGGGAGTTAGGTAATTGTTCACTTGTAACTTTTTTTGAGCAAAATGAATTTAAGGTAAACATATTTAATCAAAATTTAAAATAATTTGAACAACTGTATTATCAGTGAACAACCCAGTCATCTTGTTTCTGTTTGTCCTACTATCCAGTAAAAACAACTATAAAACAATACTATTTACTAATTATCAAGCCACTATTCAGTATTTTTGGTGCTTGAAAGAGATACAGGATAACGGGTTGTTTTATCCTCATCTCAAAAGATAAAGACAAATATAGGAGTCAAGCAACAAGAAAGCTGAATGCAACAATATTAGCAGAAAATTAAGATTTAAGTAAGAATACAAAGTTAGAAAGGGCAGGGCTGGGTGGAAAAGCACTTGCTGATCATGTGCAAAGTCTTAGGTTCTTGCCCAGCACCCCCCCCACACACATACACACGCGTGTATGTGTATATATGTACATGAATTAAAGTATTTAAAATAAAAAGAACAAGACATAAATTTATAAATAGGTATACATAGGATAGTTAAAATGACCATATTACTAAATGCATTAGCTATTGAAAAAGAACAAGCCGGGTGTGGTGGCGCACGCCTTTAATCCCAGCACTCGGGAGGCTGAGGTAGGCGGAGCGTTGTGAGTTCGAGCCTGGCTTGGGCTACAACACGAGCACAAGGCCAGCCTGAGCTACATAGTGCGACCCTGCCTCAAAAAACTAGGGCTGGGAGTTTGGCTCAGTGCCTTAAGCGCCTGCTCTGGCAGGTGCAAGGTTGTGAGTTCAATCCCCGGTGCCATAAAAAAAAAAAAGAACAGTTAATACTCATATGATTAGATCAATTTTACATGTCTATATCTGTCAATCTGAACAACCCCTTTGAAGGAAACAAAATGCAATATTACAACTACTGTCAAATTCCAGTCATCTCATTTTGTAAACCTATAATGTTATCGTATCTGATTTGTTGTTGTTGTTTGTTTGTCTCTTGCTTTTTGTTTCTCTTTTCTGTGTCCATTTTCTCTTAAATAATAAATAAATAAATAAAATAAAAAGAACTGCAGTAATAAAAACTTAGTCTATAGCTGGAACAACTTTAATGGAGTTAAGGCCTTGGTGAATAGTTGTGTTGGTGGATTTAGAACAGAATAAAATCCCTGGGTATGAGGTATACGAAATAAAGTTATCTCGAGGCATTAAGTTCTCTGGAGGCACTATTCGCTCAATGTCTATTTCTTAAAACCAGAACTCCAGATAAATATATTTACTGACATTGTGGGCTATGTCAGTCAATGTTTGTGGCTTGTCTAGAAAATGAAATGCCCATTATACTTTTGCTTCGGTAAAGTTCTTTGAATTTACAAACAACCAATTTACAAATGTTCTGTAGAAACTCAGAAAATTACAAGTTTAGTAGAGATTGAAATAAAGTCTGCCTTTCATCTGGCAGCTTTGCTACTGTGGCCAGGGACGCTTCACTTAGCGGGTATGATTGCTTTATTTTCTTACTTTGTTCTGACTTCCTGTGAAACCAGAGCCCTTGTTGTAGGCATATACACACACATTCATGCAATTTTGGGTTCTCCTTGTCCTCCACCAACTTTTCCTAGTCCTACGAATGTATTCAGGATGTTCTCATCCTTAAAGAAAGTCTTTCACTTTATTATCTGTCTCTTTCCTCTTTTAAATAAGGATCTTGAGAAATGGGCAGTGTTAGAATGAAAAAAAGAGCCTAGAAGTCAGCGGAGTTGAGTGCTGAGTGTAAATCCTTCAGAACATCAGACATGAGCTGGGAGCATAGCTCAGTGAGAGCACGTGCCTCGCACATGCGAGACCCAGGCTTTGAAAGCCAATGCCATAAAGCAAAGAAACAGGTACTCCAGGCATCGTACCTGGCCAATTTCTAAGAACTCCTCCAACCCAGATCTTCTTCTGGGATGCATTTGTATGTATTTCCCCCTTCGTATCTGCAGGGAATTGAGACCTTTTATTGCAGAGTATTATTCCATTGTCTGGATATGCCACAGTTTGTGTATAGATTTATCAGTTGAACACTTGAGTTGTTCTTAGCTTTGGGGAATTATGAGTGAAATCACTAGAAACAATCATGTACAGATTTGTGTGTGAATATAATGTTCAATACTCAAGAATGAGATTGCTGAGTAGTATGGTGAAGTCTATAAAATTTTGATAGGGAATTTATTGATTAATTTGAGGAGAATAGACATCTTAACAATATGGAGTTATGATCCCTGAACATGATATAACTTTCCATTTATTTAAATCTTCTTTGATTCCTTCAGTGTTTTTTCTGTATAGGTATACATTTTCCCCCCCTCTATTCATTCAGTTCAAACAGAATTTTTCTTGGTGTGGTTGTATATCAAATTGTCTTACAATCTAGCTTTTTTAGTGTATCTAACTTTAATGGGCCAGGCATGGTGGTGCACATCTGAAATCCCAGCACTTGGGAGACTGAGGCAGGAGGATTGCTCTGAGTTCAAGGCTAGCTTGTGTACAGAGCGAGTTCATTGACACCCTGAGCTACATAGTGAGACTCTGTCACAAAAAAAAGGCAGTGCGGGTGTGTGTGTGTGTGTGTGTGTGTGTGTGCGATTTTGTAATGTGCATTTGAATATTGCTTCTTTTTCTTTTATTGAATTCTTTACTTTGGAAATACCAGCTATCTTTAAATTGGGTCATACTTGTCCTCCCTAGTAGCTTTTTTCTATTGTTTTATCCTTTGTCATTTGCACTGAACTGTTTGAACCTTTCTTCTGTATTAGGAGGTCACTGTTTAGCTATGAATAAGCTGTTTCCAATTTATTTTTAGTGCAATAATGATATTTGATTCTCAGTTTGTTTCATTAGTTCTACATACTCCCATTCTTAATTATTCTTTTTTTAAAAAATGATTTTATGAATTCTTGTTTTAAACTTGGAGCACTTGAGAAAAATTTTCTTTGTTGCTTCAGTTACATTTTCTTCTTTTTTGGGTTGTCCATTAAGTGTCTGTCTTGTTTGTTTGTTTATTTGTTTTCTTTTTCTTTTTTTCCCCTGTAATTTATTTGTAAGGTTTTCTGGCAATTTTTTTTTTCACACTATGAGCATTTGGGCACCTCTGGCCAGGCCACCTCCTTACTTTAATTTATTATGGCTACCTTCTTGGCTCTTTCTCACGGTAATACTGAGCCAGTTTTATATTTCTCACTGAGCTGTAGTTTGAGGGCTGACAATTTCAGTTTACACTGATCTTTTTCTGTATCTCAGGAAAGTCTAGTGCACATAAATTTCAGAGTTGTAATCTTACTCTAATTAATGATGAAATTATTTTGTTTCTAGTATCTAGCATCTAGCATTACAATTTAATAAACTCATGTTCCTGTCATTTGGTTGAGGGAATTAGATGATTATGTAAATGGAGTATTTTCGATGGGATTAAGGCTCTGGTGGAGTGATAGAGTGGTGGATGTCAGGTCAAATAATATTCCTCTAGTATAAGGTTTACCCAAATAAGATTATCTTTGGGCCCTGTAAAAGGTGCTTACAGAGCGTGAAGGACAGAAGAGTTCAGCTCAGTCACGTTGTACCTGAGTAATCTCATATTCTCTCTCTCTCCTTCCTCCAACCCTCTCCGCCCCCATCACACCCAGGGCCCTGTGCAGGCAAAGCAGCTGATCTACTGGAGCTCCACACCTTTAGCTCAAGAATATACCTTACGTTTTTAAAAATCAGTTCTTTATTTTTTAAAAGATGGGTTCTTACTATGTTGCCCATGATAGCATCAAACTCCTGAGTTTAAATGATTCATCTGCCTCGGTGTCTTGAGTACTGGAACTGCAGGCATGCAATGTCATGCTTGGTGGTTCTCAATTTTAAAGTACTGTTAAAAATCAAAGACAAGAGTCATCCTACCTCACAGGGTGTATCCCCTTGCCAAGGGGCACCTACTAGGGATCTTTACCTATTCACCAGTCAGGCGCGGCACTTCCATTCCCAGAGTCTATCTTGTTAGTCCTTTCCCATGCCTGAAAGGAGAAGGAATAGGATTATTCATTCATGTGATCTCTTCAGATTTGCAGATACTTTTAAGAATTTTCAGGCTCTTTTATAACATCAGTACAGGCAAGAAGAGGCCGCACTGGGTTAGGAACTGTGCTGTACTGTGGATACCCTCTGCTCCAGTCTGTCCTGGGTCTCGATATTTTGAGAGTAAGAACGTGTGTACATGGCCTTTCCTAATTTATTTGCTACTATGAAATTTTGTGAACCATAGCTAGGCAGGTTTACCTTGCAGGTTTCTGAGTGTTATTTCTTTGTATTTTTCTCTAATTTCTCTTTCTGTTTTCCTAAACATGAGTCCTCACTGAACTGCTGGCTTTTGCTGTGTCTTTTCTGTGTTATTTCTCAGAGATTTACACTGCTCTCATGTTAATCATTACCTCTCTTTGTAGTTAACCGTGACCTAATCCTGGACTCCTACTCTGGAAATTGAATGAAAATTTTCACTTGGTGTATTAGTTTGCTAGGGCTTCTGTAGTAAAGTTCCTCAAACTAGGTAGCTGAAACAACAGAAACGTATTGTTCACATAGTTCAGTTTGAATTGAAATTGGGCATTGTGGCACATGTCTGTAATCCCAGCTACACAGGAGGCTGAGGCAAGCAATCTCAAATTCACAACCAGCCTAGGCAACATAGTGAGACCCTATCTCCCTTCCTCCTGAAAAAGAATTCTGAAATCGAGGGGTTGGTAGGGCATGTTCCTTCTGAGGGTTGTGGGGAAAGGATCTGTCCTGGGTCTCTTGCCTGACCATCTCTATGTCTGTCTTTGTGTTCGTACTTCCTTCCTCCACATGAATGTCTGGCCAGATTTCTCCTCTAAAGACACAGTTGTACTGGATTAGGATCCACTCTAATGGCTTCATTTTTAACTTGTTTCTATAAAGATGCTCTCTCACAGTGAATTCCCATTCTGCAGTACTGGAAGGTAGGACTTCAACATATGAATTTTAATGGGTCACAATTCACTCTGTAACACTTGGCTACGCATCATGCTGCAGGTATTCTCTGCTGCATGTCAGGCACAGATCTAGTTGCTGGCAGTAGAGATATAATGGGGCTCAGTAACTTCCCTCTTGTTTAGTGCACAAGATAAGGATTAATCAGCAGGCATTTGTAGTACTATGTAACATGTGCTCTCATAGATAAGGATTATTACAAGGTCACCCCAGTGCAACACCTATTCCTGACCTGGCTAACTAAGGGCTGGGGTGTCAGAGGAAGGGACGCTTATGCAGTTCCTTCCCTAATAGGGGGCAATCCCACAAAATGGCTTGCACTGCTTCTGCATCACACCCTCAGCCACCCAACACTGGACCCCACCACCCAGTTCATCTTTCCAAAGCACCTCTTGGGTGCTGTCTGTCTCATTGATCAGACTCAGTTGGAATTAATCTGATGGGCCATGCACATATGTTTTCTAGAGCCATCTAATTCTTCATAAGTTCCTCTATTAAGGGAAATCAAGGCAGTGAAAATTGAGTTGAAATAATGCTGAAGCAAGAAATGGAAGGGATGGTAAAGGTATTTGTTTTGAAGTCCTGCTCGACATTCAATTACAACACCTGATTGAAAGATAAGCCCAAGGCTATTGATCCAGTGAGTGTGTTCATATTTACTCCTGTGTCATTGTTATTGGCGGGCGGGAAACATCCATTTTACTTAAATCGACTGTGTATCAGTCAAAACAATATAAGTTCCTGGAAATACTGTAATGACAATTAAAATGCTAGTCCAAACTATGTTCCCTGTTTTTATATAATATGGTATCTGTATCAAAGAGGTAGTGGCACATAAGTATTCCGAATGTATAAGTGTCACTAGAAAGTTTTATACGATGCTCCAAGGCATACGTGGCTTATTAGGCATGCTCAATTTATGAATCAGACTTGATGTAGACAAAAATCAAGACTTGTTTCTCCTGAGCACAGGAAGGGTAGAGAGCACCTGGAAGGGCTCAGCTGTCAGGGCTCCGGTTTGTATTTGAAGGGGCACTGGAGGAGGATCTCTCTCCAAGTCCCTGTTGCAGCCTGTCCAGTTTCTCAAATCCAGGCTCCTCCTTCATCGTGGGCCACCACCATTTGCTGTTTCAGGGTTCTCCTTCCTTCCTGAGGTCACGAGCTTCTCCCTGGGACTTGGGGGTGGCTGTGGGGAAGGATAAAAGACAGATTATCAAAGAAGCCTAAGCCTTTTTCAGTGCTTCCTTCAGATGCTGTCGTGCAGCACATATCTAGGAAAGGACATTTAGGGGTTTCTGGGAGCAGGGAGAAGAGTTTTACAGCTCCTGAAAAGAGACAAAGAAAATTCCCTTGCACTGCCCTGGAGGAAGGTGCAGAAAAATGTGATGTCTGGGTTGACTGCTGCTCTTTTGGTCCATAAAAGCAACAAATCAGAAGTTTCCCACCTCAGAGATGCCTTCCTGACCTTTGGACTTCTTTGTTCTGTGAGGCAAGATCTCCCTCACTGGTTTCACCATTGTAAGCTGCATAGTCGGTACTGACAGGCAGAGCATCTGCCGTAGTTCATAACCACACCATTTGAAAAGCAGAAAGCTGGGTGTTTAATGCTTTTGTCATTTGACTTAAACAGTTCTGTTTGCCTAAATAACAAGGCAATGTACTAAGATATAGTAGGGTTTTTTTTTCCCTCACACAGATGCTTGAGAACTTGAAGCTTATTTCACACCCCAAATAAGAAGTTATCCTAGGTGTATATGCTGACTCAGACATGTGCGCCCAGATTTCACATCTCTTGAGTTCTTCCGAATCACCAGTTCAGTCTTTTTCAGTATCAGTTACGCCTTCTCTTCCTGATCTTCTTGATCTGATATCTTACTCTTTTTTGATGACCTTCATTAATTGTATCCTCTATCAAGTAGTTCATTCCTATTCCATATATTGTCGGTATTGTCCTAAAGGTGAGTTATGTAATGTTAAAAAAAGAGGTTGCCAACCTAGCCCATAATCATAATTTCCCCAAACACTAACTATCCAATTCTTTCCCCCTGAGTGATTCTAGTTTTCAGTCAGGTCTGAGAACAAATGACATTAAGAGATACAAAATAGAGAAAAACTGTATATAACCTCTTTATATTTCCCTGGTATCTATGGTAATGTCACTTCTTTGAGTCTCTTTTTCATAGTCTAGCTAAAGATTTTGTCAATTTTATCTTTCTGTAAAACCAACTCTTGTTTTTCTAGTCTTTTATTTATTGTTGCCGTGGTCTAAGTTGTTTCCTTCCTTCTGCTAACTTTGGATTTAGTGTCTTTTCTTTTTCTAGTTCCTTAACATATAGTGCTAGATTTTTTGTTTTAGATATTCTTTTCTAATATAGGCATTTATTACTATACACTTCCTTCTTAATCCTGCTGTAGTCTGTATGTTTTATAAGTTGTGTTGCCACATTTGTCTCAAGGTACTTTCAGATTTCCCTTTTGATTTCTTTTTTATCCTACTAGTTATTCAAGAACACATTGTTTACTTCCCACGTATTTGTGTATTTTCCAGTTTTCTTATGATTACTGATTTTTAGACTCATATCAATGTGGTTGGAAAAGATAATCAATATGATTTTTAGATTTCTTAACACTTGTTTGGTGGTCTCCCATGTGATTTATGCTAGAGAATGTTGTATGTGCACTTGAAAAGAATGTGTGTCCTGCAGCTGTTGGCTACAATGTTCTATATATGTCCACTAAGTACATTTAGTGTAAAATGTACTTCAAGTTCTGTGTTTTCATATTAATTTTATGTCTGAATCCATTGTTGAAAATGGGGTATTGTAGTCCCCTATTATTGTATTGTAGTCTCTTTCTCTCTCTTCATATCTGTTAATATTTGACCTATATAGTTAGGTGCTCTGATATTAAGTGCATATACATGTATAATTATTACATCCTCTTTATGAATTGATTCATTCATCATTACATAATGCCCTTGTCTCTTTCATGACTTTTAATGTAATGTCTACTTTGTCTGATGTAAGATAATTTTTATTTATTGGGGTGGTAAAACCCTACCTTTTATCTAACCTGTGAACACCTCCCCATTCCCCAGCAAGTTACAGGAAACTTATGTCATATCAACCCAATTGGGAGGAGAAGCCTTTTAGTCATCCATGTTCTCTAACTACATTGCCATCCCCTGAAAATCCAGGGTGCCATCAGATCTTTGTCTACTTGTTCCTGTGCCTGTGTGAAGAGATAAGAGATATGTTGTAGTGGTCTGTATGATTCCTTCATTTTCTAGAGCTTTTCCGCCATAATTCATGCCTATTGAGGGCACTTAGAAGTCTTTACTACCCTTGCTCTCCACTGGAGTGAAAACAAAACTACTCTCTGGTTGTCGGGAGCCTTATCAGCTACCTGTCCCAAGCTTCCCCCAGGCGACAAGGCCTGATCCTTCATGCTTTCAGTCCCTGTCATCCTAGTTTGTGCCTGCTCAGGGCTTATTACCCCTCTCTCTGGAGTCTGCACCAAGGGCTTTCCCTCTAACATTCCCCGCTCCAAGTCTAAAACATGTATTTCTATTTTAGGATACATGGAACCTCTTGTTTTTGCCTTGAATTCTTCAGTGTGGCTAAGTGCATAAACCTTCTAATCTAAAAGCTAGGATAAATCTTTCTACTTATTTGCCTTCTGCCATTCTATTGGATTCCCAAGACGATGGGCCAAGACAGTCTATTAGAGAGAAATGGCAAAAAGGGGAGACGGTGATAATAGAAGTATACAGAAGAAATGTAAGCTAATATGAAACATCAAACAAAACAGGAACCTCTGTGTGGTGGGTGAATAGATATGTCTTCATGCTTCTGTAATGTGTGTGTAAGATATGTATCTATCATCTATATATATTTAGCAGCACAGAAATATGCACATATATAGTAATTGCTGACAAACTTGAAAATTTGTCACTTGAAATCATTTTTCTAGATTCACTTGCAATAAATCAGGGTTTGTAATGAACTTAAAAAAAAAGTAAAATTATTTTGCTGACATATGTACATATTTAAATGAGTGTTACCTCAAAGATAGTTACCTCATGGTACTCTTATTTATTCCACTAATATTGCCATACTGTTAATATTTCTGGATTTGTCCCTTTGTGATTGTGCTCATTTTATAAAACAAAAGGTAAAAATGTTAGTAGTAAATTCTTTTATCCTTAAATTGTGCTTCAGTCCTCCTGCTGCCACCCCACTGATAAAGGTCTGCTGCCACCCTACTTGATCCATTTATCTTCAAAACCATTCTTTTTTTTTTTATCAGTACATGTTTGTAGTAGATATGTTTACATTCCTTGTGCGAAACTGATACATGTACCTAGCACATCTTAATTCCTTGTTTTCATCCCTTTTCTCTTCCCTCCCTACCCTCTCTATTTCTTCATCCTTTCATTTTTTGTACATGTTTGCAGTGAATAGTATTTCCATTCCTTGCGTGGAGCTGGGACAGATATGTGACACATCCTAGTTCCTTTTTTCATCCCCTTCCTCTTTTTTCACTATTCCTCTCGGTCCCCTTCTAATTTGACAAAGATCTGTCTCCATATTTCCTATCACCTATCTTTTACTTTGCTCTTTGTTTATACTTTGGGTTTCTCATGTAAGAGAAATAGTGCAATACTTAAGCTTGTGTGTCTGATTTCTTTCACTTAACATTATGATCTCAAGGGGCATCCATTTTCCTAGAAATGACTCAAGTTTATCTTTCTTTATGGCATAGTAGTACTCCATTGTGTGTAAATACCACATTTTTTAATGCATTCATCTGTTGATACACATACAGGCTGCTTCCAAAATTTAGCTTTTTGAACTGTGCAACTATAAACATGGCATGCATGTATCACTGTCATATGACATCTTCAGCGTGTTCAGAATGATACCTAGAAGGGGAATAGTTGGCTCAAATGGAATTTTTTACTTTCAGTTTTTTTGAAGAATCTCAGTATGGGTTTCCCTAGTGGTCTTAGAAGTTTACATGAACTTGATTTTTATATATAATAGACAAAGATTTTCATCCCATAAAGTGGTTTAAATGAAATTTTACAAAACTTAGAAATTAGTTTATACAGAAAAGCTGAAAAATTGTTTTGAAAAATAGCATCACTGAATAAGTGTACAGTTGCTAAAGTGATTACTCTGAGGGAAACTACTTCTATTTGAATGAATAAATATTACTAGATTTCTTTAAACAGTGGTTCACAATTTGGAACAATTTTGCTATCCAGGGGTCTGCAATTTTGGGAGGCAATATTGCTTGTCTCAAAGGGTGAGGATGAATTCCTGGCATCTAGTAAATAGAAGTCAGGGTTGGTTCCAGACATCGTGCTGTGCTTAGGACAGATCTGCACAAATACAAATTACCAGGTCCAAAATGTCAGCACAGTGAAGATGAAGAAATCCTATTTTAAACGAATTGTTACTTCATTTTACTCACACAAGTTTCTGATCTTATTAAGTCATTGGAAAGCAATGCATCAAACACCAGAATTTTTGTCTAGCACTCAAGACCTCTTTGAGATTTTGCTTCTGTTTAAACAGCAAGGGCAGGGTGGGAGGGAAACCCAGGTCCAAGTAGAATCAGATGGAGCGTGGATACCCGGAAGCCCACTGTTTCATGTCGAGGTTGAGATTTGCCTAGCAGTCTTAGAATTATTAGCTCAGAGATTTTTTCTTCTCTAACAGTAGGGGCTCAGATTCCATCTGACTTCTGATTTTCCAAAGTCAGAACCCCAAGACTGTAGGACCTTTAGCCAGGAGCAGGGACGGTTCTTCCCATCCCCCAGCACTGGCCCTTGCCTTGTTCTGACTCTGCTGGCCTCCTGGTGCCTTCTCAGGAGCCGCCCTGGGTCGCCTTTTCCTTTTGTTCTCGGTAGTGCTCTTACTATCTGTCGCGGAAACACTTTGTGCATTTCTTCTTGACATTCTTAGGATCGTTAACCTTCTATTTTCTCTTCTAAACTTTGAGTCATAGTTAGAAAGGCTTTTCCTATAGCAAGGTGATAAGAGTGTGCTAGCATGTTGTCATCTAATAGTTGTATTTTTTAATTTAAATTCTTGATCTATGTGGAGTTCATCTTGCTTATGATACAATGTTTGGATTCAGCTTTTCCCCCCCAGATGTCTATAAAGTTGTGCTACACTGTTGATTGAATAACTAGCAGTGATTCAGTGCTCACTGAATTGAGATGCTATCTTTATTATGTTCCATTGTCTGGTTTATTTACTTATATAAGTAAACTGGCTTTATTTTACAATACTAAAGAAAAGTCTCCATTTTTCCTGTGGCAAACCTAGATTTTCAAATTATGCAAAAATGTGCATAATGTAAAATTTACCGATTTTTAAACCATTTTAAATGTAAAATGTGGTGGCATTAAGAACTTTTATATTGTACAGTCTTTATCACATGCATCTCTAGAACTTTTTCATCTTCCCACCATATGGATTTGAATCAAATACACTATTAACTTACTATATCCATGCATTTTTACGGTGTGCCCTGATTGCAGAGATGTTAAAGTGTGGGAAAGCATACATGTTAAATTACTAAAATGTAGTTCCAAATTCCCAAATGTATTGGTATATTTCTGGCTATTCTCTTCTCTTTGCTTCATTTGCCTCTTCACATGCTAATGCTGTACTGTTTTATTTTTTTATTTTTATTTATTTATTTATTTATTTATTTTGCGGCACCGGGGATTGAACTCACAACCTCGCACCTGCCAGGACTGGCGCTTAAGGCACTGAGCCAAACTCCCGGCCCTGGGTTTTTGAGGCAGGGTCGCACTATGTAGCTCAGGCCGGCCTCGCGCTCGCGTTGTAGCCCAAGTCGGCCTCGAACTCACAACACTCCGCCTACCTCAGACTCCCAAGTGCTGGGATTAAAGGCGTGCGCCACCACGCCTGGCTTGTACTGTTTTAATAATTAAGATTTATAACATCTTTGAATATAAAATAGTCTGTCCTCACTGGTCATCTTTCAGAGAAGACTTTTTTTTCCAGTTATTCTTGTCAACCTGGCCAAATGAAGTAAGCAACTTCTACTTGGCTCTTGTGGGTTGTTCTGGTTTTTCTGCCTCTGTTCCCCTTGCACACAGAAGGTCTTAGTGGGCCTGAGGATGAGCTCTGAGTCTAGGAGCAATGGCGTTCTCTGAAGTTTGGTGTATCTTCTAAGACTTTCTTTTCTTGGTTTTTTCCTTCAGCATTGCCATAGTACATGGAGTTCATTCCTGACCTGTTCTCTCCACAATAGGAAGATACTGCCAAGAAAGTTCTTAGAATTATTAATCCTTTTGTATCTTGTATATAGAATGTCTTCTTTTTTCAGTGAAGTTAGCAATGTAGCTAGAAAGATGGAGAATCTGAAATATTTGCAATGACATCTGTTTTTAATATGGCCTACTAATGTGTTTACGTTTAGTGGAAGTTTCTTGCTCTGCCAGTTTTTCCTATTAAATTTTTAGCATTTTAAATATTGTATTACTAAAAGCTAATCTTTATTTGTATTTATAGATCATAAGCTCCATACTGTTTTGTGTTACTGAAGAACCCATTAGAAGAGCCAATAAATCTTGTGAAAATGGCCTTTAGTGACCTCACATCGAGGACTGTGCGTTTTTATGATAATTGGATCAAAGATGCTGGTGAGTAACGAAATTTCTTAATCGAGGTTCATCTTTCCTCTTTATGTCGTATTGTCACATGAAGAAGATTTCATTGAAACAGAATGAGAAACTTTGCAATTTCACGCTCCCCTATTACTAGTTAACAATGGTTTCAGTGCAGATGTGTACATAGATAGAGCTGCACAGATATTTATTATAATGTTTTATAGTGAAAATAGCCTAAATATGCAGTGAAGGAAACTGGTTAATAAGTGGTGGAACATTCCAATTTAGTGACCATTAAAGTGATTTTGCAGTAACAGTGCTCTTCGGTTTGATTTTGTCTTAATGCTCCCAAGGGAAATTAAGGTTACTGCCAACCACAGTTTTGTCCATGGTGATTCTTGACTGGGAGAGCCACAGCCCCCAGAGGGATATCAGAAAGAGCAGAGAGTGTTCTCTAGAACACCCCTGAGTGATTCTAAGATGCCTGGCTTCTTGTTTTGCCCATTAAAAATATCATTGTTTTAGAATAACATTTAATGCTATAGCAAAACTTTTTAAATATGTTAAAATAAAGTAAGTTATAAAGCATCATCTGTATTTGTTCTGTGGAGATTAGCAGGTATTTCTGAGTGGTAAAATTAGGCTTATTTCTTTGTTCGTTGTGAGTGTCTGTGTGTTATTTAATTTGCTTTGTTTTGGTTTTTAGTTTATTGTTGTTTTATTTGAGTCCTGGAATTCGAGCCCAGGGCCTTGTACATGCCAAGCACATGTTCTATCCCTGAGCTAGCCTCTCAGTAATTTTATTTACTTATCTATGGCAGTTGTATTTTCTTAAGCCACAGCCAGTGTGTGTTGTTTTTGTAACTCTTAAGAAGGTTTTAAACATAGAACATAGGTAAAAAGTATTTTTAAATAGACAGGAATCCTACTATTTAGAGTTTACATGGACCTTAGATATCATTGAATATCTTAATATTTCACTTTATGGTAAAGAAATTTAGATTCAGAGATGTGACCTTTCATGATTACTGAATGGAAAAAAAGACAAGAACCTATGTTTTCTCGTTATGATTAGTATTGTGATGTTTAACATATATTTTCGAGTTATACATACACACCACCATCTTCACCATTTTAGATTATTTCTTATCCATTAACCATAATCTCATGTCCACTAAAATCAGGAGAAAAAAATGCCACTTCTTGTTATCTGTTAGATTATGTCCCAGTTTATAATGATTTCTGCAAAAACAGTCTGTTTCAAGGTTGACATCCTCCTCAGGAGACTGCTCAAGATCAGTTTTATTTCACTAAGCTAACTCCCAATTGCTTTGTCTTTGAGAATTGCTAGCTACCTTTTTTAGCATCCCATAGATAAGATTTACTCTGGTAGGAAGAGAAGGTGACTTTTTACATGTTACCTTATTTTTTTTCCTGAGTTTTTCAACTTATATAATAATACAGAGACTATGTAGATTTCTTTAGAGATCATCTTTCTCTAAAGGTTTACAGGAGTGCTCATAAATTCAGTATTTAAATACTCATATATTAATTGCTTAATTTAAATACTAATATTTAAAATCTGTTTTTCAAAGTAAAGATATATCTTGTTCACTCAACTCTATTTGAACATGGGAGCCAGGCAGATTTGGGTAGTTTTGAAAGTAGAACTGTTCAGAAGAATAGATCCCCTGTAATCCAAACCTTTGTATTCACCATCTCAAATGCAGGAATCCAGCAATTTAGGTAATCAGTGTCTTCACTGAAGAGCCAGATAGACTTAGATAATGGGCGATTGTTAGCAATGTCCCAGAAGTAGACAGTGTGGTGATATGTACTGTTTCAGAATTCCACTTCCACTTTGAACCATAGATCAACTTTTTACTTTTCATTAGGAATGCTTTGATTAGCTGGGCATGGTGGCACACGCGTGTAATCCCAGCACTCAGGAGGCTGAGGCAGGAGGATCCTTTTGAGTTTGAGACCAGCCTGGGCTACAAAGTGAGTTCAAGGTCAGCTTGAACTGCATAGTGAGACCCTGTCTCAAAAAATAGAGCTGGGGATTTAGCTCAATGGCCTAAGCACCTAACTGGCAGGCATGAGGTTGTGAGTTTGATCTCCGGTACCAAAAAAAAAAAAAAAAAAATGCTTTGATTGAAAAGCTGAATAATCCTAGATGAGAGATAGGAATGACAAGGAGTGCAAGGTGGTTAAGACAGAGAGGAGAGTCCTCACAAGTATGGCAAACAGGGCAGTGAAGATGTGCCCCAAAGACAGGCAAGGAGGAAAGAGGGGGCACCACATGTCTGAGGTTAGGCTAACTGTAACCTTGGGAGAGGACAGAGGGCATGGCAATGTCGAAGGAGAAGAGCTGCGTTTAAATTCCAGTACTGCCCTTGTCTAACTAGGGAGTCTTGAATAAATTATGTATAGCCTGTGAATCTCAGTTTCTTTGTCAGTAAAACAAAGTGAGAATAACTCCTACTAGCTACTAGATAATCTGCAGAAAGTGCAGTGTTAATCTGGGAAATATCCCAACACAAATGGTAGTGGTGATTGTCGCAGATGGTAGAGGATTTCATCTTTAAATACTTTTAATATAGCCTATCACTTAAAACCTTGTTTCATTACATTTTTTTTTTAATTTCATGGTCTGGCAAGCCTAAGAGAGTTTTATGTTGAGATTTACAACTTTATGAAAACCCAGCAGGGCATAACAGGAGAGTTTTTTGCCTTTTAAGTAGGGTAGTATTGATGTCCAAGGATCAGTAATCTTTTCTTGACCTCTTGGTCCAGTTGTGCTTTGCTTCTCCTGGGAAGGTCTAAGCCCATGATCAAGGGCTGAGAATTTTAAGTGTATTCCTGGCTTTGGTGCTAATCTTGCACAGCTTTGGGAAAGCTATTCATTGATTTTCTGATTACTGGACAAAAGTAGGGGTCATGCACAGTTTATCTCATGGGGAAAATTCCATGGCTATAAACATGTAAAAAAGGATTTAATTAATACTTAAGAAATAAGAGGATCTATAATGATTCATACATACAAAATGCCAGATTTTGAAATAATGCTATAGTAGCATTTTACACTATGGAGAAGTTAAAAAGGTTTGAATGATTAAAAACAATTCTCTCTCTGTCTATCTGTCTGTGTGTCTGACTTCTCTGTCTATCTGTCTCTGTCCCTCTGTGTCTGTCTGTCTGTCTGTCTGTCTGCCTGTCTCTCTCTCTCTCTCTCTCTCTCTCTCTATATATATATATATATATATATATATATAGTGATATTTCTGAGTAAGCACCCCCCAAGATGACTGTTAATTGTATAAACTTCAAACATGTATTAATAAAAAAAAAAACACAGGAGTTCTAGTCAACTATAAAGATAAACTCAAAGCTTTTATAGGTAAATGGATGCAACTAGAGACCATACTAGTAAGTGAGATAAATCAGAGTTGCATGTGTAAATGTCATGTTGTCTCCCTAGTGTAAGAAACTGAAAGAGTAAATAAGATCCAAAAGATACAATAGATATTGTGAAAGAGAAAGAAACTGCTTAAAAAGAAAAAACAACTGGGATGCGGGAAAGGAGAAAACAAGGGGAAAAAAATATATATATATATATACACACACACACAAGATAGCTAAGATAATTATACTACTCATTGTTTTAGTTTATTGAAAGGAACACTTAGTGCTTATATTACTTTGCATGCCTACATCTGGTAATCTGAGCAATGATTTTGAAGACAACAATATGCAATATAATAACCATTGTTAATTTCCTATCATCTTGTTATGAAATTCTGTTATTTTTCTTTCACTGTCTTTAAAATTAAAAAATAAACATAAAACGTATTAAGCATTTCTCTTTGTATTTGGACAGCAGTAATGACTTTTCAGACTCAGTTTCCATCTTTCCTTTGAGGAAAATGGAACATAATACCATGCTGAACCTTTAATGCTTTAAAAGGTACCTGCAGTTTCCTTTTCCTTCCCGCTTATTTTATTGGCACATGGAATCTTAAATGTGTACTCTTTGATCTAGTGCATGCCGCATAAGAAAAGAACAGTGTCTTATTAGTGGTTGTTGAAAAGCTCATTGATATTCTGTAAATATGCAGCTTTGTGCTTCTCCTGTCCTCTCCTGGGGAACACCTAGAGAAGGATAAATAAGCTAATGATAAATTGGAATTTTGGTCATCTCAGGGGTGCAGACCTTCAGCCTGCCTTCCCATCCTGTGCTCTCATCTTGTCTCCATGTACACGCTTAAACCACTTCAGATGTGAAGTAGAAGATGCATGAAACTCTCCCTCTCTCATAGCATTTCATCTCTTGGGAAAACAGAGAGCACTCACCTCTAAGCTAATGGGATTTGTGGAATTACAAAATGAGGAAGAGTTGACTTTCGATGTCGTGGAATCATCTACTCTGACCCCCATGTCCAGTCATTGTCCACACCCGACCTCTACAGGCAGCTCCTGGAGAGAAGTCTACCACCTCACATGGAAGTGGACACTCTTTCCACAGAGGTGTAACTACTGCAGAGAGAGAAGGCAGGAAAAGTGAACAACAGCCCCAGTCTTGAATATCGTGCTAAGGTTTTGAATTTTACTTGCTCAGTGAGGCAGAGCTAATGCAGACTGAATCAAGATGCAGGGGGAAAGCACCTAAAAGACTACCGCAGAGCACCTAGTGAGGATTCCAGCACCCCTGAATACAGGTGAAGGGAACTTGGTCACACACCAGAGTCCTGTTCATCAGGTCATCTAAGCAGTTAGAATAAAAATTGTGTGTTGACAAATTCTTAGTATGTCCATGGGGTGCAAAGTGGTGATTCATTGTAGAATGATTAAATCAAGCTCATTGACATGCCTGTCATTTCACATACTTACCTTTTTTGTGAAGAGAACATCTGAAATTTGCATTGCTAGCAGTCTTACCCAATATACTATTAACTGTAGTTACCTTGTCATGCAATAAATCTAAAAAAAATATTCCTCCTCCCTGAAACTTGGTGTCCTTTGACTGTCACCTCTTTTCCATTCTCCTATCTGCTTCTGCAACCATCTTTATACTGTGCTTCAGTGAGTTCTATTGTTTTAGATTTTGCATATAGGTGAGATCATATGATATCAGCCTTCTGAGTAGCTGGGCCTATAGACACATACCCCACACACACACACACACACACACACACACACACATTCTTTATTTATCTGCTAGTTGACACTTAATTCATTCCATGCCTTGGCTATTGTGAAGTATGTTTCAATTAACCTGAGAATATAGATATCTCTTACATGTACTGATTTGATTGACTTTGGATGTATACCTAGAGGTGGGACTACCGGACCATAGGGTAGTTCTGTGGAACCTCCATACAGTGTTCCACTGTGGCCGCACTCATCTACATTTCCACCACAACTGTAGGCTTCCTTTCTCTTCCCATCTTCTCAAGCTCTTATTATCTTTCATCCTTTTGATGACAGCCATTTCACTAGTGTGAAGTGATAGCTCCTTATAGCTTTGATTCACATTTCCCTGGCAATTAATGATGTTGAGTATTTTTCATGTGTCTCCTGGCTATCTGTATGTCTTCTTTTGAGAATATATATTTAAGTCCTTTTCCCATTTTTTTTTTACCACAGAGTTTTAAAAATTTAGATGCCTGATACCCACGTCCTAGGATTCTGAATCAGTGGGAACAAGGTCACTTTTTGCCTCTTGACTTTGAAACATTCTCAGTGTAATTCTGTGCCAGCAGGGTTGAGATGTACTGGAACAACAGTTGCAAGAGTACTCAAGCTCTTTGCATGTAATTAATTCAATCCTATGTGAAAGGTATGTTGTTTTGTGCCCAGTTCACAGATGAGGAAACTTAAGTACAGTGTAGAGAAATAAAGTCAGTTGCTGAAGGTCACATATAAGCTAGGGAGAGAACCAGGGTCACAACACAGACTCTGACTCCAGAGTTTTGCTGAAATAGGTTTTTAAAAGCTGGGTATTTTGTATTATTATTTGAAAATAGCATTCAATTAATATTAAGCAGGCTTTCCTTTAGTAATATATTTATTTGTAGTTCTTAAAAGTCATTCACAGGATTTTAAGAAAAGGTGGGTGCTGAACATGTTAAATTACAGGAAAAAAATGATGTCTTTTAAAATTAATTATTTCTGCTTCATGATTCAGCCCTGAATGCTATTCCTATCAAGTGTTCTTTCTACTAAAATTAGAGAATGAACAGAAAGATGATACCATTTTATTCCCGTCCCCTACTGAGTCTATGAAAGTATAAAACAAATCTCTAAGGAATTTCTTTCTGATGCTTAAAAATAATCTGGTTTTAAAACCGTATAGAAGTTGAGTATCAATAACAGAAACATTTCAAATTGCTTATAAAGGATGCAAATGTGGTGATGTTAACATCCTTCTAGAGGCCTTCTTTTGGCCTAGGTTTCATTAGTCCTTATTTCATACAGAATAAAAAATAGACGTAGTATAGTTTATGTACTTAAGGTTTGTGTTAAGCACTGATAGAAGAAATTCATCAAGGATTGATCAGTTCTAATTCTATCCCTTGGTCCCCAGTGCTGTGACGACTTTTATTTACTAAGATCCTTTATTACGTAGGTCTATAGCAAGAGTTTCTCATGTGCATTTGAAATAGCCAGATACCCTAGGAAACTTGCCATTGCTATAAGGAGAGAAGAGTACTGAAGAAAGAAGTAATATTTTCAAATCTATACCTGGATAGCTGGTTTTAAAGCTTTTCCAGGTTTAAAACTGTGACAGACCTTAATGTGAAAAAAACTTAAATTTTAGAACTGTGTGTTTTTTAAGAGCATCTATAAACTTCTATGGATTTTCCATTTTGCAAATGGTAGTTTACTAAAATTGCTTTTTTCTGAGAGCATCAAGGACTTCTTTTTTGTTAAATCTAATGGAATTTTTCACTACACATTTTCTTCCCTCTCTGCTACATTTGATTCTTGGACTCCTTCTAAAAGTTCACTCTTCTCTTGGCTTCAGGATATCTCATTGTTGTGGTTTTGTAGTTTTCCATGTACCTCTCCAGCCATTCCTTCTCAGATATCTTCATTGTTTTCTCTTGTATGTCTCCTTTCATACATGTTGGATCTTAACGATTCTGACTTTAGCACTTACTCTCCTTATGTTATCTGGTTTTTCTAAATCTATCTTGTTGTATTTCTTTTCATCATTAATGTGATAAGAACCCTCAAACCTCCTGTCTCTGGCCCAGATCTCGTTCCTAATTTTATGTCCATATATCCAGCTGCCAATAGAAATCTCCATGTGAATATTACACAGGAACCTTTAATGTAAAACAATCTTAACACATAAACCATCTCTACTTGACCAGTCTTGTACCTTTTTATCTATTCTGAGTCTGATGGTATATTTATCTAAAAAAAAAAATGGAGTATATTTTTTAACCTGTTTCATTCTCAATGTTGAACCAATCAATAAAATTTTATTTTTCTTGTTCCTTACTATATTTCAAAATAAATGCTCCTATTTTCTTTTCCTATCCCTCCCTAATGTTTAATTTTTAAATTTATTTTAGCAATTGGCTATATTTTCCAAATTCTGGTCCATAGACCATTAATTCTATTAGATGTTAACATGTTCCTTTCATCATGAACCAGCAATGGTACATGCATGACTGTGCCATTGGGTGGCTTTCACTGCTGGTTGCACAAACTGATCTAATCAGTTTTCTTGGTCTTTTTACTAATAAAACTAATAAAAAGCCACCCAACAGGACAATCATGCATGTACTACCAGTGATACAAGCCACCCAGCAATGAGACATAGGAATCATGGCCGCATTGTGAACATGTTAAATGATCTTCTGCAAAAACATCAGCATTCCTTGACCAAATAAGTTGGGAGAAGATCACATAGCACCATTTCCATCTTTTCAATTCACAACGAATATAAAGCATTAAGACATTTTGTAACAGGGCCGGGAGTTTGGCTCAGCAGCTTAAGCGCCTGTCTGGCAGGAGCGAGGCTGTGAGTTCAATCCCCGGTGCCGCAAAAAAAAAAAAAAAAAAAAAAAAAAGAAATTTTGTAACAGGCAGTCTGTTTGTCTAACTCAGCCCTGCAGTGTTCATCCCCATTCTTTTGTGGAGACACTTTAAGTATCTCACATACATTGCATAGTTTAGGGTGTGCTTTCTCCCTAAAATCAATTTTCCTACCAATATCTGTTGAATAAGCTCACCCTTTCCTACTTGTTTATTTGGGTTCCTTAATCATATATTTAATACTTAAATAAAGTGTATTCTACTCAAGAGCTGACAGCTGACTGCTTGGCTTGTATTACTTAGGTATTAGAGCATCTGTCCCTATTTTTGAGGGAGGCCTGGACTGAATGCAAAAATAAATTTTTATTAGCTAAACCCAGGCACATTGGCCTGTCAAATATGAGCTTTCCAGCACTAAAAGAAACCTAGAGCATCAGCAGTCATAGAATTCTACTGAAAAGATTTTGTGTGGGAAGACAGATATGTAGAAGGGCTCCCTGTGTTGGCAAGTGGCTTCATCATTAGGAATCTAAATGAGCAAGTACTGTACTCCCTAACCTTTTTCAATTAATAAGAGTGATGATTGTAGCATCCTGAGACTGATGTACCTGGGAACTTGTCCATGCTTATTTTCCTTCAAGATGTTCTGCCTTCCTAAAGCCATTTAGTAAAATTACAGCTGAAAAAATTGAAAGTATAATGTGTTATGTCTATGTACCAAGTCCCCACAATGAATGTAATCATGTATTGCAAACAAGTAGTGATAAAAAATGAAAACAAAAAAGAATCACATTTGATCTTGAGTTGCAATTTTTAATTTATCCAGCTCTATTAGCCTGCTTGTAACTGGCAGGGACTGGATGGATTTCCCTTTACAGCGTTAAGAGTCAAATGCAATTATTTTTTCTCAAAATACAGGCTAGTTCACATTTTGGACACCTAGATCCCACACTTTAAAGACTTTAATGATGCTGAGGTCCCTTTTATTTCCATGATTCTATGATACAGTATGTGTGGAAATGTGTCATTTTTTTAAAGTAAAGAGGCAAGCTTTGATGCCAAATTAAAAAATATTTTTATATATAAAAGAATGGATGAAAATTTTGTTGTTAATACTGGTTATAGATAGGTGATAAATCATTACTGAATGTCTTTTTCTGTACATCTACTTTGCATCCTATGCTGGACCCAGAAGAGTGACTAGCAGAACTGTATTCCTGGGCTAATTTGCTCCCCTGCTCACTGGTTAAGCCAGTGGAGAGCCCTGGGAGACTGGTGAAAGAGAGGAGAATGGAGTTGGGGTATCTGTTTCTCTGGTTCCTCATTTGCAGAATTCTCTTGGGTTGGCAGTATCTCTCATCTAACAGTCACAGCTCATCTTAGTCATTCAGGTTGCTATAACAAATTACCACAGACTGGGTGAATTATGAACAACAGAATTTATTTCTTACTGTTCTGGAGGCTGGAAGTCCCAGTCAGGGTGCCATCATGGTCAGATTCTGGTGAGGGCTTTCAGCCAGTTTGCTATCTGTTGCCTTATTTGCTCACATGGCAGAAAGAGGGCAGGAATGTTCCATAGGGTCTATTTTTACAATGGCATTGATCTCATTCAAGAGAATTCCAGTCTCCTGAAAGCCCACCTCTAGTTCCATCACACTGGGGGCTGTAGTTTCAACATACCAATTTTGGGAGGACAAAGACATTGAGTTCATAACACAATTCTTTTCCATAAGGGTTTTCTCCACATGACTTTGTCCTTCCAAGTTCTGGTAACTACTATGCTTGTTCTGCGAGACCGAAGGGCAGTGGCAGCCCCATGTTTCTAGGTCAGAAGTGCTTCGCTATCTTTGGTGACTTCCAGTCACCTTTCCAAAAACTACTCTTCGCTATTTTTAAAAATACTAGTGATCACCATTCTGATTGTCCACTGTCAGCAGTAGAATGTGGGTGCCGCCCTAAGGCAGTGTTGATTGTTGTCTGTTGCTTTTTGGCTAAGTGAGTGTACATTTATGTATTATTTTTCCCTTAGATCCAAGAGTTGAAGATTTGTTCCTCATGTCCTCACCTCTGCCACAAACCATCATCTTGGGATTCTATGTTTATTTTGTCACATCTCTGGGACCAAAGATCATGGAGAATCGAAAGCCCTTTGAACTCAAGAAAGCGATGATAACGTACAATTTTTCAGTAGTACTCTTTTCTGTGTATATGTTTTATGAGGCAAGTGTCTTCATTATTCTTAATGGGAGAATTTTGCTTGAGTCTTTCTGCTTGTGTCATTATGCTTTTCATTACGAGTGTAGAGTAACTTTTTGAGAATTAAGGACTTCTGAGCTCAGTGTCTTTTCTAGAATAGGTATTTAACAGCAGCAGCAAAGTTATGTCTAGACAAAATAAAAACTCCATAGAGAGTCTCAGCATATTTCACAGGTATTGAGAGAAACTAACATCTACTCTGGGAACTTGCATATAGTTATCTTTAATGAATGACTGACTGAACCCATAAATGTTAGTTTTGAAGAAACTCACATTCAGAGAAATTGCACAAGTCAAAATGACACAACTTGTCTGGAGGACTCTACTGGAATGCTGCAGGTACACCTAACATCAGAGTTCATCCTGTCTCTCTCTAGAGTTGTTATCACGGTGAGAACTTTTGGTGTCTGTGTGTTCTGGTGACTACACAGCAGTGCACTGTTGGGGATTGCTTGAGTTGGGCTTTGAGGGGAAAGAGAACATAGACTCACACAAAGCAATAGATGAATGAGCCTGTTCCTTGTCATTAAGCGAGATGAGGATGTTCAGGACCCCAAAGCAGATTCCTACACTCTTGCTTTTGCCCTCTGCTTGAGTATGTCTCAATTCCCCTCACACATGTGCTTCTGAGGGATTCTTTGCTTCTTTTCCACCTCTGGCTGGCTTCCTCCTCCTCTTTTTATTCCACTTCCTATCAGAACTTGCACTTTGTCATACCTTTGGCTCAGGGTGACCCACTGCATTCCCCTGCAAATTCACCTGATCATGTCCATTGATTAAATCCACTCTGGCCTTACTGCCCACAGGGCTTTTGTAAGTCTGGACTCACTGTACTACTTTGCATTTCCTGTGCTTTATTTCTAAAATTAACTCACAGGCCACTCTACTGTCCCTTCTAGAATATGATCAACTGAACAGGAAAGAGCACTAGAATTGGGAAGAAAGAAAATATAGATTGTTTCCATGTTTTCAGATGCAAGATGTCACATATTAGGTAATATTAAGAACACACTTGGAAGCCAGGAGACTAGAACCAAGACCAGGACACTGCCCCAGCTACCTTATCAGTGCACTGATGAATTTTACCATGTCTGTTTATTTAGTGGCTAAGTGAGTCCTGATTTTGTTACTAATTGCTTGATTTCACGCAAGTCACTTAACTCCTCTAGGTCTCATTTCTCTTATTGTGTAAAGCCAAGTTTGAACCAAATTGTCTCTCAGATCTTAGAATGCCCTGGTATTCATGGGTTCTGTGTCTAATTGTGTCATCGACTGTGATATCATTCATATATATATATATATATATATATATTTGTTTCTCAAGCTTAAAAAGATTCCAACTATAACCAATTTCAGTTCCTATTCTATTAATTGCACTGTAAAGGGGGGTTTGACATATCTGAATTTAACAGTTCACCAGGAAGAATACTTGTCATATATATGACAGTTTAAGGGTTCATTACCTTCCAAAGAAATATTATTATCTTTTTTTTTCTTTTTGCTATCCTACAGTGTACACGTGTGACAAAAGTTTCATAGACTATTGGAACTTAATATCAGGAAAACATTACGTTGTACTTGGGTTAAACAAACACTGTTAACAGCTATGCAGTGTTCTATTGCGGATGACACATCCAAAAGCATGCTTTATTGTGGCGCTTCATTGTACAGTGAACACCTTCACTCGGGTGTCCTGCCAAATAAGAACAAGCTGAAAGAGAAGTATGTAGAATGAAATAAGTCGCACGCCTTCCAGTGATTTTTTGATTGTGCTAGATACTTGGCACTGGTCAGACACTAATAAAGGGAGACCAGGAAAGACTCTGCAGAAGGTCAAGTCACATAGCATCTGTTCAATGCAGCCCTTGTTTAGGTTAGGCTGGGGTGGGGAACTAATCATCACAGTTTGAATAAATAGTCTTGCCTTAGATTATTTCATCATTCTAAGT
This sequence comes from Dasyprocta punctata, assembly GCA_004363535.1. NCBI lineage: Eukaryota > Metazoa > Chordata > Mammalia > Rodentia > Dasyproctidae > Dasyprocta > Dasyprocta punctata. The sequence goes on along the minus strand of RJWM01019823.1, from coordinate 5,466 downwards.
GAGTCTGAGCACAAGAGAAATGACAACAGGATCTTGTGGAACAGAACTTGGTATTTGTTTTTGTCATATTCCCTGTTCCTGTGGGAAGAACTTTTGACCTGTTTTTGTGGGATAAATGTATCTTATGCTTTTTTGCATCTTAATTTTAGGTATTTCCCAACTTGCTGAGTTAACTGTGTGAATACTTTGTGTTCTAATTTCAAAGTAGGAGCTAGTATCAGTATAGTATGCTATATGTAATACAGTATGTTTTTAAATATCACAGTTTATGATGTTCTTCTTCGTCTCTTTTTTTGAACCACTATAATACCCTGATAGAACCTTACAAGTTCTGCTTTTGGAACTTCAGAAAGACAAGTTCATCTTAAAACTTTAATATATTGCAAAGTTTTACCTTTAGTAGTAATAAAAATAATTAATATCTGCTTCAGTACCAGAAAATGATATCACCATTGCACTGAGAAAAAAGACTTTTCAGGGAAGATGCTAGGACTTGTGAAACAAGAAATTAAAGGAAAGTATCTTTTTTTCAGCACCCTAAATTGAGCTAACCATTTAACATTTGCAATCTTTAAAATTAAAACTTTCTTTTCATTTCAGATACTATTTTTTTTTTTTAAAAAAAAACACTCTTTCTACCACCAGGCTGAAAGAATGCCTATATTTATTTAAAATAAAGAAGGTCAGTATAGTCTTTGAATTCCAATTCAGACTCCTCAACAGGCTTTTATTCTTACCACCATTCTAAGGTCACTTTGTGGGTGTGTTGGAATCAAGGCCTCCCTGATTGAACTCCTATTGTTAGAACATTTTCCTTTCTTGTTTTGTGAATCCAGAGCACAACTGGTATCTGAGTCTTGTGTGTGGTCAGTCTTGATTTTAAACGAGGATAAAGTGCCAGAAACATGGGCTAACACTTTACATCACACCCACCAGCCAAGGACAGGAAAAGCCCCACTGCCTCAGGTACCCTAACAGTACTTTGAGGAATTTCACTTTGCTTCTTTAGTGACTGATTAGGAAGATTTGAAATGTAAAAAAAAAAAGGCTGGTTCAGAGCCCTTTAAAAGGATACAAATACCTAAATACACACACACACACACACACACACACACACACACACATACTCACACTATCTGCTGTTTAAGCAGAACACTCTCAGGGATTTTTTTTCCTTCATTCTGTGACAATAATCATCCCAAGAAGTGATCAATTTAGTCAGGACATAGTTCATATAAATGACATGTGAGTTTATGGATTTGTAAATTCTAGGTGTCGAGTTTTTCCATTAAATGTGTTTCCAGTTTGTCATTGTGCCAGCCGCTTTTTCCTTTGTGCTAATTGCTTACACAGCTGATAGTGTAATGAAGACAGAGTCTAATCTACCTTTGCTGTAGCTGAGAGCAAATGCTCCTTCTTCAATATGCGTGTACTGTCTTGCAGTTTGTGATGTCTGGCTGGGGGACAGGTTATTCATTTGGATGTGATATTGTTGACTATTCACAGTCACCCGAAGCCCTGAGGGTAAGTTTCTCTTTGGAAAAACTCATAATTCAAAAGTGATGCTGAAACTCTTTACACTCTGTTTGCAGTGTTGGGTGCGAACTCAGAATGAGAATAAGTAAATGACTCCATCAAGTTATGTATGTGGGGGGAGCTAAATATTACAAGAAAGAACCAGGAAAGTTTACAGTTTCCTGAAAATTAAAATTAGTGCTTTTCTTTTTTAATTTTGTGGGCTTAAAAGTAAGTTCATTTCCAGTTCCTGAAAAACCAGATTACCATAATATCTAGCAGTTCCTAAGGGAATCAAAGTCAGGGACTCGAAGAGATATATGTGCACTGGTGATCTTTGTGACATTATTTATAATAGCCAAAAGGTGGAAGCAAGTCAGGTGTCTGTGGGTGCTTAAATGAATAAACAAAATGTGGTTTATATGTGTTATAAAATATATCTGTGTCTATCTTTGTGGAGAGGCAGAGAGACAGGCATTGGTTATTACTCAGCCTTTAAAAGAAAGGAAATTCTTATAGTGTGAATCTTGAGATAATGCTAACTGAAACTGTACAGTCAGAAAGGAACACATACCACATGAATTGACTTATATATTTAGGGTAGTCAAGTATATAAAGAAAAAATGAGAATGATGGCTAGAGTGGAGGGAGAATGAAGTTTTGTTGTTGTTGTTGTTTTTGAGAAGTTATTTTTGAATGGATAGAGTTTCAATTTTGCAAGATAAAAGAGTTCCATGGAAAGATGGTAGTGGTTATTATGTAATAGTGTGAATGTAATTAATGCTGCTGAACTGTACATTAATCAGTGATCAAGATCATAAGTTTTGTGTTACGCATTTTACTAAAACTCTTAAAAAGGAAACTTTTCTGGTGTTAAAAAATAGAATGAAATAATTTCTCCTTTATCTGTGTTTCTCTAGATGGTACACACCTGCTGGCTTTATTACTTCTCCAAATTTATTGAGCTGTTAGACACTGTGAGTATGTGGTCACCATGTTCGATAACAGTTTGATGTTTCAATAAAGGCAATAAACTGCTGCAGTTCCATTCGCTGATAACTGGTTTTCATTCCTCAGGCAAATCTACTATCATCTCTTTTGCCTTTTATTATAAGTAATTTTAGAGAATAGAAGTTTATTTTCTAGCATTTCTCAAACTCCCAAAGGTAGGTTTTTTTATAGTTACCACCCGATTAAAATGAGCATAGAACTACTATATATACTACAAATCTGTGCATCTAAATGGAGAAGATAGCTGTTGTTTTGTAAAGCAAGTTCAGAAAGCTAAGATCCAAGGCCATCCTACCTTTCTAAGCCCAAAGTACTGTGTCATCCATACTCCTTTAGAAGATAAATGCTTCAAAACTCAAGCTTATGCTAGGAGGTGAAGTTACCTCTGTGTTATTGTTGTTTTAGCTGTGTTTCTGAAATCTATGCTTACCGGTCCCTGGATCTTCCTACTTCTGGTCTTGGTGAGGATCAACTTTATACTTGGATGACTGGGTCCTGGGAGAAGCAAACATCAGGCTTAGTCTGTGCTGCGAGGAGAAAGCCATAAACCTTTGTTTCCAGAGCAGTGTCTCTCAGTGTAGTGGAAATAGTGGTACTGCGAGCAAAACCAGCACATGTGAGCTCCACCTCCTATAACTTGGTACCAGATGATCTGGGGTAGAGACCAGGAATGATTATTGTTCAAAAGTTTCCTGGATATTGTAATATGAAATAGAGACAGATTCAGACCAGAGCCCTCATCCTGAGAAAAATTAAAGCTAGGAAATTAAGTGACTTAGAAGACTGCTGCTACTGCCTGGGAGCAGGACTGCATTGTCAGTCAGGGTTTCACAGTTGCTCCGGGGTTTGTTCTTCCATGTGCATAAACAAATGCATTTTGGCCTCTCTGACTGCTTTGCATGTTCTCAGTTCCATCTTCCATAAGAACACTGTGGCTGCCTCTTTGTCCTTTCCTGAGCTACATTTCTCAAATACTCCATTACAATAGTACTTTTCTTTGTGTTACGCTCTTTGGTCCTGAATGTAAAAGTCAAACTTCAGCCCTGGTATTCTGAATTTTGCTTTGGAATTTTTTTTAACATACCCATCCCCCAATTGTACTTTTGTGTCATTTACAGGGTTTCCGTAAACCCAGAGGATGTTCAATCTGAGTGGTACTTTTCTTGCCCTGCTCATTTTTCTTATGCAGCTTTGCTTCTTTTCCATCCTGGTTTCCAAATTAACACCAGAAAAAAATTTTTCTTTCTTTAATATAAAAGTGGTTATTTTTGATTTGTTGCAAGTTCTTTTTTGGCTTACCTAATTCCTTATCCAAATTGATAGGGTAGAGTAGAGAACAATGTAGAATAAAATAATTTAATCCTGAAAATTAAACTCTTCCTTTCTCTCATACACTTTAAAATCCATTTTTTAAATTAAAAAAAATTAACCATTACTATTTCTTTCAATAATTTTCTGTCAAATGCTTTGTTGTATATTTCCAATTTTGAAATCTACATGAAATCTTTTTTCACCTTGCTATTGGTTCTCCCCTGATTAGATATAATACCTGTGTTCCTTTTTACTGGTTAGCTTTTGAGCTGCCTCTTTGAGAATCTGCTCCTTCTACAAATAACCATTGTGTGAAGCAACCCTTTTAAAGCAAATTATAATGCAGAATAGTTTGCTCTTTGGCAATATTTTTGTAATATTCAGTAAGTTGTTGCATGATTTTTATGAACTTGATTTTCTTTATATTATTTCAGGTGTTTTTTGTTCTGCGTAAGAAGCATAACCAAGTGACTTTCCTTCATGTCTTCCATCATACCATCATGCCATGGACCTGGTGGTTTGGAGTCAAATTTGCCCCAGGTAGCCAAGGGAAAGTTGGAATCATGTGATACAACAAATCACATTTTATAAGAACTTCATTAAAAAATGAGAGAATGACTTTGGTTAACCTTCTGACTTCAAATTAGTAGGGCAAACATAATAATTGAACTATTAAGCTACCACTCCTGTACCTACAACTTTTGGACACAGTATTCTATACATATTCTTTAGTTTTGTTTTTAATTTTTTTTCTTTTCCCGTAGAGCTTCTGTAAGTGTCTCTGAAAATAATTAATAAAATAGTACATAAAATGGTAAAAACTTTGGCTATATAGGGGTGATTAGGTAATATTTATAGGTGTGATTAGGTAATATTTCTTTATATGTTACCAGGAAGTTAAAATGCTTAAATCAGAATTCCTATCTTACTTGCTTACTGGCTTTCACGTTCCTAATAACACCCTGTCTTAGTCCATTTTGTATTACCATGACACAATACGTAAGTCTGGTTGATTTATAAAGACATCAGATGTATTTGAAAATGGCTTCAAGCTAGAGAGAAGTCTTATGCTAGTGAGGAAGTAAGAGACTGGGGAGACTCCTGCTCCACTCTTGCGTAACACCTCATTATCCAGGCAACTAATCCACTTCAATGAGAACTAATCCCACTCCAGGGCAGGAAGGCAGCACTGCTCCTTTAATGAGGATGTTCACAGCCCAGTCATTTTCATCTTACAGGTTCTACCACCTTTCAGTGCCGTCACATTAGGACCCAACTTCTGGCATATGAGCCTTAAGAGATGCGTCAGGTTGTGGTGATCCCAGCCTTGTAAAGCATTCTACCATGGTAAAAGATAAAGTTTTGCTAGTAATTTTTAGGTCAAAGATAGTTTAAATAAAGAGTTTAACAAGCAGCCTCTTTCATATATTTCATTCTGGTTTTATGCTTCTGAACACATAGAACTGGAGAAAACAGACAGTAATTTTGTCATACCCCTCTTCACGATGTAGATCTTCAAGGTCATATCCTTATCTTTGCAAACCTTAATTGGAAAGTTTATTCTAGATTTTTAAATTCAAAAAATCTTCAACTCAGCCTGTAATCCATACTAGAAAGTACTTTAACATG
>RJWM01019822.1:0-37877 GCA_004363535.1 Dasyprocta punctata | reverse complement strand
TACAAGACGTTTGCATTAGCTGTCTTGAAACAGACAAACAAACAAACAAATTAGTTAAGAAAGCTTGTTAAGAAGTGGGTTTCTACTTACTGTGGGAGTCAGTCGTTTTTATCTTAGCGGTCTAAATGGAATTCTGCACTTCTAAGAAATTTCTCACCTGCCTTTCATAGACGTATGTATGTACTGCTCGTTCCTTCATTGTTTCCTGCTTCCACTTTCTTAGGGTTTGACATAAAGTGCCTCTAATTTGGTATTGACAATTTCAAGTGTTTATCCATATGTGCATCTCTCTGTTCTGTTTCTCTTGGTTTTGTTTTGCAAGAATGAGTGCTATGTGAACATGGGGCTCCTTCAGTACATCCTGTGTCCTCAGCTTGTATTCACTATGTAACAAAATAGTTGAGTCCCTGAACCAAAAGCTTAGTAAGTCTCTTTATTTTTTCTACATTCATAACCATATCCATGTCCATATCCATATCCATGGAGAATATTCCTGTATCCTCCATTCCCTTTTCTTCTTCCTTTTAGCTTTTTTAACCTTTCCTTTGTTATGTGGTGTTTTCTTCCAATTTCTTTTGTTTATATTTCATTGCTTCTCACAAATTTGGCATATTTTTGTGTCATTCAGTTCCATATATTTGATTTTGATCTATGGAGCAGTTAGTGCATGTTGCACTCTATAAAAATTTTGGATATTTTTATATATCTATAATTTGGTTTCTAACTTGATTTTTTTTAGAAAATATTTGACATAATTTTGTCCTTTCTGAATTTACTGGTAGTTGTTTTATTATAGACAGCTTAGCTAGGTAAACATTTAGGCAACCAGATAGGGCTAGGCCCTCAGGGGAGTCAATACAGAGGACAAAAATACATTACAACAGTGGCTGGAGACACATCTTTCAGAGGCCAGGCCTCAAGAAAAAGGCAAAATGACCAGGTCTACATGCCTTCCACGGAGATAAACAAAGGATTGGAATTGTGCTCACGTGGTAGACATTGGTTACCCAGGGTGGGCGGCTGGAACCCGCTGGCTCATCTCTTCCTAAAATGGTTTTTGTTCTTTCTAAATACACTTTATATGTGACCTGATTCCCCACTGGATCCATAATACCTAAGCAGCTAAACTTGTAATCTTATTGGTTGATCATAGTTTTGTGCTGAGTTGTATTGTAATAGGAAATGGCCCCCCAGCCAATATACTTCAGTTTCTTAGTTACCAGGTAATAGTTCCTGTTCTAGTTCTGGTTGCTTCTGTTTTTCAGAAATGATTGGTCACTGTGGTATGATGCACATTATATAAACCAGTTCAGGAGTGACAAGTCATTCTGCTCTGTACTTCCTGCTTGTTTATCCCATACCAATCCTAGACCACTAGAGGTCAGGACCTGATATTCTGGGAAAGAGGTCAGTAAGTGCCCATTGATATAAATAAACCTCCAAATCCTGGGTATCATTTCAGTATTTCTGCTTGCCATTATACAACTACCTCATGACTTTGCTCCCAGCTTGTGATTTGGCTCTATAAAACTTACTCTGTAGAATATGAACCACAGTAACCCATTTTTTGGGCCTCCTCCTGTCTCTTAGGAGCTCTCTCTCTCTCCTGCTCTCAATAAATGTTTCCTACTCTTAACCTTCCCTGTTTTATTTATTTTTTATTTAGAACTAATTCTTAGGTTTTGGAGAACACCAGCTCAGCTTATCTGACCTTAACAAGTTGAGAGTTATATTTATTTCCTCTATATCACTTGGAGGTCCCAGTGAGATAATAGGAGAGAAGAATTTGGTTTTGTTTCATGGATTCTAGGTTGTGACTCATTTAAGTAATCAGATATTGTCACCCTTGTTTGTCAGTTTCTTACATGTTACATTTTTATGCCTTGTCATGTGTTTTTTTGTTAAAATGATGAAAACACTTAATTGAGAACATGAGAAGTTTATGCTATTTCTTTGATGGGGCATTTTACTTTTCCTGGCAAGATCTTGTATTCTTGTTTCATATATGTTGCATTTTGCTGAGCTTATTGGTGCTTTTTGCTTGAGCTCTTTGACTTGTCAGACAACAGTACTAAGGACAAATAATGCTAGAGCTTTCCCTAATGGACTGTGATAATGACCAAAATGTGAATTTATGAAATGTAAAATGAGCCTATTTTATGAAATACATGTAAGCATGTATATTTAAAAGTTATACATGCCTATTAATAAATTTAAGAAACATACATGCCTATTAATAAATTATAAGACTCCAATTGCCAGTTAAAAGGCAATAGACCGGCAGCCATTCAAAGAAAGGTTTCAGTGGGACAGTCTGGCCTGATCCCACACTCTACATTCTAGAGTGAAATGTTGAGTCTAATCTGTCTCAGTTTCCTTTTGGCTCTGATATTCTGCTTGTGAAGAGGGAATTTTAGTGCTCTAGATTTTGGATTCTTGCATTTCCAGGCTGAGGTTAATGATTCATGTGCAAGTTGTCTCAATAGCTCTCTGTAAGCATAAGAAGAATAACCTTCCTTTTTCTGATATCATTTCTGATCTTTTCCTGTCACTTTTCCTTTTTGGAGACTTGTTTGTCATAAAGATTAGATAGGAAAGAACCCTGAACTGTCTCAATCTTCCTCACTTATCAAACAACTAAGAATTTTAAGTTGTGCTTATACAAAACGAGTGTGTGCTAACATCAAAGACAGGAAAGTACCTTCATTAATGTGTAAGTTGTGGTTGTTGAACAATGGGTACAGGTTTTAACGTGTGAGTTTTATAAGTGTGTTGTAGATACAGAGACATAAAAATTTTAGAGTGGATCTTGAGTAAAACTTAGCCTTTTCTTGTTACTAAGATTTTCTGGGTGATTAGGTAGAGAGCACAAATGTCTTGGGGACTTCTTTACCCTAGGGCACAGGGTGGGATTTTTCTGAGCCATTACATGATGCTATCTCTAGAGATGATCACTTTTACAGGCTGGGAAGTGTCCCAACCACTTCCTGCTTGCCCTATGATTTTTTCCCTTACTCTCTTTCTATTTTTTTTTTTAATTTTTTAAAATATTTTATTAATAATAAAAGACAAGACAGAAGAGAATCCCCCATACTTGCTACATTGCCTGTTATAAAGAGATGCTTGGGTTGTTGCCCAGAGGCCTGGCCAAATCTACAAAACAAAAGTTGGTTGATGTTCCTTGGTTGCTATTAATCCAGGCAGACCTCCGAAACAGCAGGTTGCTCACGGGGGGTGGGGTGGGGTAGGGGGTGGGGGTTAGTGTTTGTGCCCGATTCCAAGCTCACGCGCCGGTGCTGCGCGGGCCGGGCGGGGGTCCCGCGAGGGGTCCTACTCGTTCTCCTCCAAGGCCCTGATATCAGGACCCCAGAGGGCAGTCCATATTGCTTCCTGATCCCTTACTCTCTTTCAAAGAATTTTAAGGCAGTTGTTCAGATCTCTTGATTATTTGTTTAATTTTGCCAGCAATGCTTTCCACTTTAAGCATGACCATTACAGCTAGAACTAATTGTAGTTTGTGCTTTTGGAAACACATGTTGGAGTTAGGGGTATGAGTTTCTGGAGAAGGTGAGGGCACAAGTTGGTAAAGGTGGCTAGTCTGACATAACCTATCTTCTGGTCACTTTCCAGATAAAGTTACCTGCTCTGGAGCAAGTCACTTCAGGGGACATCTTGAGAAGATACAGAAATCAAGTTGGGATTCAAAGGAACTCCTATTTCTTCTTGTACTTCAGATGGGCAACTCAGTGTCAAATTCTGTTATTTCTCTGGAATTTATTCTTCAGCATTGGAAATTTTTCAACTCTCATGTATCAAAAAAGAAATGTTTAATATTTTTCTGCATCTGCATATGTCCCACTTACACCCTAGAGACAAATGAAATACAGAGGGGAGTACTGATTATGATACTATTTCACAACTATAATTGTACTGTAACAGAGAATGAAAATGGTCAGAATTACCTTATATTTAGACTGTCTTTGCCTTGAGAGATAACTCTTACTTGTGCTCAAAATGCAAATGTCAGCCAACAGGAAAGTCAGACACCTCTGACCCTTAAGACACACTTGGATACATCTTCTGTTACTGAACCTGGGGTTCCCCTCTCTTACCCGTTGTACCCTAAGGGTAAGATTTCCTAGGAGAACTTAATCAAAGCCTCATCTACTATTACTAAATCTTAGGTTCCCCTCACTTACCCTCCACATGCTAAGGGTGAGGCTTCCACACCAGGCATAATTGAAGACTCTACTGTGCTATATCCATCCCTGTCCGGTAGTGTTCAAGCCCCTCAAGCACTGGATCCCTTTACAAAAGGTAAATGAAGAATTTGGCTGTATCTGTGTTCATGTGTCCTTTTCTCTTAGTGACTCAAATAGATCAAACAAGATCTGGGAAAGTTGTCAGATGACCTTGATAAGTATATTGAGGTCTTTATTTAGGTCTATTAACTAGACTAGAAAGACTCTTAAATCAAACATTGACCTCTAATGAGACACAAGGAGCATTACAAGCTGATACCACATTTGAAGATAATATCATATTGTTAATTTTAGAAGGCCAGAAGACAGGCAGATAGGAGAATAGCCTGTTCCTACTGGAACACAAATAATCCCCACACAAGGTCTCTACTGGCCTACCAACCAGACAGAAGATTGGAATAGGAGACATCTATAGACATGTATTCTTGAAGGTCTAAGAAGGATGAAAGCTAAGCCCTCCAATTATTTTAAATTGTCAACTATTCATTAGGAAAAATATGAGAACCCCTCTGCCTTTTTAGATCATTTACAAGAGGCATTGATGAAATATATATCCTTGACTCCTGATTCTGTAGAAAGACAGATTATTTTTAAAGACAAGGTTATTAACCAGTTACCCTCAGGTATTAGGAAAAAGTTACAAAAGATGACTTTTGCTCCAGATAGTTCACAATGCTTTAGTGAAAATTTCCTCCTCAGTTTTTTATAATCAAGTGCAGGAAGAAGCCAAGGGGAATAAACAAAGAGGCTGAGAAGAAGTGGCTGCCTTGGTTTTGGCCTTAAAATATATAAACTCTAAGTCTGATTTTCAGGAATCCTTGAAAAGATCAATGACTAAACTCATCTACTAAATCTATGGAAAGCAGGCCACCTTAGAAGAGACTGTGAAAAAAATCTGTCATGACAAGTTCCCCAAATCATACTTTGATTTCAAATGTAACCACTGGAATGAGGACTGTCTCCTGAGGTAGAAGTCTTACCAGTTGGTCCAGCAAGACTGAAGGGCCCTGAGGGCATGCTCTGCCTTCTCCTGCTGACCCAACTGTCTTCTACATGGAGGAGCCACAGATGACCATTACTATAGAGGAGAAAGAAACCAGCCTATTGTCAGACACTGGCCCTGTCTCTTGGTCCTTCTTTTCAACCCTGGCCTTTGTTCCAGCTGCCATACTATAGTAAAAGTTATCATTAGAAAGGAGTTTACTCACTATTTCTCAGAACCCTTAGTCTGTAACTGGGATGGCTTTCTCTTCAACTATTCCTTTTTAATTAAGCCTGAAAGTTCAGTTCCCTTCCTGGGACAGATACTTTATCTTGCTTAAATACTGCAACATACATGCTCCTAGGTCAGGTATGTTCCCCACCTTGTGGAGACAGAAATAAATCCTGAAGTATGGGCAACTGAAGGTAAAATAGGAAATGCAATAAGATCTACCCTGGTGCAAATACATCACAAAGATTCTATTGGTTTTCTTCACTGGAGGCAATACCCTCTAAACCCAAGTTAAAAGAGGACTATTACATATAATGAACAACTTAAGGGAAAAAGGTATCTTTACTACACCATGTAACAGTCACTACAACACTCCAGTCTTAGGAGTTCAAAAACCCAATGGAGAATGGAGGTTGGCACAGGACCTTAGATTGGTAAGTGCCAATCTAACCCATACACTCTCCTTTCTCATATCCTAGATGATGCTGGTGTTAGATTTAAAAGATGCTTTCTTTTGTATTCCTTCACATACAGATTCCCAGTTTCTTTTTGCCTTTGAAAATCCTCATGACCAGGCCTCTCAACTGACTTGGATTGTGCTTCACTAAGGGTTCAGAGACAATCATCATCTTTTTGGAAAAATGCTTTTCCATGACCTGGTATGTTTTGAATTTTCCCAAGTTACAGTCCTGTAATATGTACATGATGTACTATTGTGAACCTCCTCAGAAGAACTCTCTAGTCAAGGCACTTATCCTCTGTTGAATTTTCTAGAAAACAAATTTTATAAGTTATGAATTAGGTAAGACAAATTATATAGGTTATTTATATACATTATATATAACCTATAAACTTAATATCAGTTATATAGACTATAAATTCTCTAGATCTAAGGAACAAACTTGGAGATTTGAGGTGAAATAATTGGGTCTTATCATATCTAAGGGAATCCAAAGGCTAGGGGAAGAGATAGCTAAAAAAAATATTTTCCATCCTATAACCCAAAAACCTAAAACAGGTGAGGAGATTCCTAGGAATTACAAACTTTTTTCACCTTTCATTACCAGGGTATGGTGAGACGGCATGGTCCCTCTGACAGATTATATAGGGAGCCCAATAGGCAGACACCCATTTTTAACTTGGGAACCTGATTACCAAACTGCATTCCAGAAGCTTAAAAAAAAAAACACTTCTGAATGCCTTAGCACTAAGCTTACCAATAGGACACTATTTCAAATTGTATGTCCCTGAAAGCAGGCATGGCTTTGAGAGTGCTTAAATAAGCAGGATCGAAGATCTGCTCAACATCCTATAGGATATCGGAGTCATGAATTAGGTACTGAAGCAAAGAGATGGTCTGTGTGTCTTGAAGTTGAGGGTGCTGTAGCTGGCCTAGTACCAGAAGCATCCAAGCTGACTTTAGGCAAAGATCTCACTGTATATGCACATCACAATGTTACAGGACTTCTTTCTTTCAAAGATAGCAGGTAGCTATCAGATCACTGACTTCTTAAAGGCAGGGTCTATTTCCAGAAGGGTCAGCCATGAAAATAAAGACAATCCTACTTAAACCCTGCCACTCTTCTACCAGAAAAGAAGATCAGGGTTGAAAGACATGACTATAAACACATAATTCTCCACACATACACAGCCAGAAAAACTTTTAGATATAACCCTCACTGACCCCGATTTGACCCTCTTCTGTGAGGGCGGTTCCTTCATGGGAAATGGAACAAGAAAAGCAGTGTTCAGTAGTGACTACATCAGATCTTGGAAAGTTTCTCACTTTCCCCTGGGGCTAGTGCTCAGCTGTCAGAACACATAGCTCTGACTAGGGCTTTACAATCCAGTAAAGGTCAAAAAGTCAGCATTTATACTGATTTAATGTATATGTTGTTAGTGTCACTTGCCCACACAGTCATATGAAAAGAAAGAAATTATCTGATAGCCAATGAATTTTCCATAAAGTATCATAAGGAGATAGATAAACTTTTACTATCTGTCTATATGCCCTCCAACGTGGCCGTAATTCAGTGTAGAAGACACCACAAAGGAGTTGACAAAGTGTCTCAAGGTAATCAACTGGCTGATACAGCTGCAAAAAAGCTATTCATAGGCTCCCTCTTTAGCCTCCTCCCAATCTTGGAAGGGCCCTTTGATCATATGCAACCCAAATATTCTCAGTCAAAAATCAAATGGACTCTGTCTCATGGGTATCAATTCCTTCCATCAGGATGGTTACAATTAGATGATGGTGAATTTTTCCTACCTGGTCAATAGAAAATTATTAACTTTTTGCATCAAGTAGATCCACCAGATAGCCTCAAAGTTATTTATAGGAAAGAGATGCTCTCAAACAATACAATAGATAGTTAAGACATGTGAAGTCTGCTCAAAAAAAAAAAATTCTCTTTAGCAGACAATAGCCCCTCCAGGCACACAGAGACATGGTAAATACTCTGGAGAAGATTGGCAGCTCAATTTTACTCATGTGCCAAAGAGAAAGGGGCTCAAATACCTATTGGTCTGGGTAGATACTTTCATGAACTGGTTTAAGACCTTTCCATGTAGAAGAGAGAAAGCACAAGAAATAGTAAGGTTCTGGTCTCAGAAATCATCCCCAGATTTAGACTTTCTAAGAGATTTTAGGGTGTAATTGGCTTTCTTTTAAAGCAATAATCACACAGAGTGTCTCTCAGGCCCTGGCTTCCTTTATCACCTTCATTGTATGTGGAGGCCACAATCACTGGGGAAGAATGAGTCATTAAAGAAACATCTTTGAAATAAACGATTCAGGAAACCTACCTACAGTTGCCTCAGTTACTACCTTTATCTCTTATCAAAGAAAGAAATATACCTCAAACCTGAGGCCTCAGTCCACTTGAAATGCTTTATAGATGCACGTTTCTCACTAATGATTTTTTTTTCAATAGAGAAATAGATGCCTTAGTAAAAGGTATCACCTCACTAGCTCAATTTCAACTGACTTTTCAAGAACTAACAGAAGGTCAGTCTAAAGAAAAGAGAAATTTCATATTCTACCCTTTACTAGTACAGATTTAGTACTAGTAAAATCTCTTCTCTCATCATCTCCTTCCATAGGACCAACTTGGGAAGGATCATACACAGTGATTTTGTCAACTCTATCAACTGTCAAGGCGGCAGGCCTGGACTCCTGGGTGCACCACAACCTACTCAAGCGCCAAGAACCAGAGACTGTCGCTGAGTGTGAACAATCATCTAAATGCTCCTGTTAACCAATAGAAGTCTTAAAATTCTTTTTCAAAAAGAAAATACAGTCTTTAGGTAAGTAATCTGTAATCCTTTTACTAATTGCATTATCACTTAAAAGAGAGTGGGCACAGGAACATGCAGAGTCTTTTAAAAAACATGTTGCTGGATATGTGGCCTGGTTCTCTCGTGAAGTACATCAGGACTTTTGTGGTGTGTATCCCCATTTGAAGGAGATGATTAGAATAAGATATGAGAATGCATTCATGAGACATGAAAAAGTTCAATGGTTCATAGGTTGGCCAACCCTTACTAGGTAATTAAGTGGTTAATAAACCATACCCTCAATGATCCTGTACATACTGTAATTAAATATTTTTCTAAAAATGCCACTGAAGCCAACCTTCAGACTAATAAAACTCCTATTAACTGAGAGTAAGGGTCCTTTCATGAGAGCCAACAATCATAGATATAAAGGTAACCACTTTCAGATATGGGATGATTATATATGGTTAACTCCAACTATAGGACAACTAGAAGAAATGTCCTCTTATGTTGGGAACAAAAAAGTCACTCTTATTCTCACTGAGTTAACTACTAAGTAGTTGGGATGGATACCCCTTGAACAGAGTATACATATCATAACTTTGCATGTTGAATAGACTGGTTTGCAAATATAGACTTGTTTAATCACACTGTAGTTAGATGGGACTCCCCCAGTGGCATTCAATGGCACTAGTCCTGTGGAATCAGTTTGTGACCCTAGCTACCCACTGGATGGATAGCAAGATGCTTGCTTGGACTTGAATGGTTACAAGGCAGAGGTGTCAAAAATATCGACCAACCTGAAAACTTATCCCATCTACAACATTAACAAATCTACAAGTCTAAAATGGTTTATGAGTGTGTTTTACTTGTATGATCATTTGGCTTCTATCTTTGTCCCTTCCCTAGGATTAGAGAATGTCATGCAAAATATCAAGGCCTTGGCTAACTATACTCAACTGGGTTTAAACAACACCTTGACTGATCTCTCTCTTAAATAAGGTGGTAAAATTCATGAGACAAGATGTCCTCCAAAATTGAATGGCATTAGACATTATAGCAATAGCACAAGAAGGTACTTGTACAATTGCAAAGTTGAATATTATGTCTATATTTTTGATCTTCAAATATCTCAATGGTTGTTCAAGATATTAAATGACAGGTAAATACCATGTCAGATTCTGAAATTTCCATGACTATCTCCTTACTCTCTTTGGGAGGCTATTATGGGGTCTTCCTAGAGGAAGCATTTGATGGTTATATTTATATAAGTACCATGTGCTAACCGATTGTGCTACTGGAGCTCTTGTTGGTTATATATATAATAATCTTGTTGATCTTATTATTTGGCCCATGCATACTCAGCTGTTTCTTTGGTCTTGTCTCCTCAGATGTAAAGCTATAAGCCTATACAAGAAAGAATGCCTGATGTCTGTCAAGGGCCTTTATAGACCCTCTGCAGAATATCTCTGACTTCCAATTACAATCATGACTCCCTTCAACCAGAAGTAGCCAAAACGGTCATCACCCCCTTCCCTGTCATGGCAGTAAGGGGTACCTCTTCAGATGGGGGAATATTATAGACAGTTAAGGTAGGTTAAAATGCTATACACAGTCAGACAGGTCTAGATTACTAGGCAAGTGAATACAGAGGGTGGAAATACATTCCAACTGTGACTGGAAACACATCTGTTGGAGGCCAGACCTCAAGATAAAGACAAAATGACGAGGCCTGTATACCTCCCATGGAGATGAACAACGGATTGGAAATTGTACTCACCTGGTAGACTTTGGTTACCCTGGGTAGGCAACTGGAACCCCCTGGTTCATCTCTTCATAAAATTCTTTTTTCTTTCCAAGTACACTTTATATGTGACCTGTTTCCCCACTGGATCAATATTACCTAGCAGCTAAACTTGTAATCTTATTGGTTGATCATAGATTTGTCACAAATTATACCCACCTCATGAGTTTGCTTCCATCTTTTAATTTTGGTCTATACAATTTCTCTATAAAGTGGGGTCCATAACAACCCATTTTTTGGGTCACCACCTGTCTCTCAGGAGCTATCTCTCTCCCAATAAATATTTCCTACTCTTATACTTCATTGTTCTGTAGAATTCATTCTTTAGCTTTGGGGAACATGAACTTAGCATGTCTGACATCTAACAGGTTGGAAGTTACAAAGTTACATTTATTTATCCTACATCAATTTTATGCTTTAGCATATGATCTTTTATGATAAGCATACACTGGAAATTAATTTGGATCCTGCAAGTATTCACAGATACGTTTTGTAAATTTTAACTAGGATAAGACAATTTATACTATGGTAAATTTTTACTGATTTATTGACTTCATATTTTTATCTATTGCCAAAATTTTTCCTATGATTATTAAGTTGTCTACTTTTATCTTCATTTTCTGTCAAGATTTACTTCACACTATTTGAAGATATGTATTTGCCACTATCATATACTTATAATTTTATATCTTTCTGAAGCAGTATTTTTATCATTTTGGAAAACCCATCTTTGATAAAATTGTAGGAAACAATAAGGTAGACTTTGAAGATTGGCAGGGGATCTAAGGCAGAGGACAGGAGGGAAGTGGAGAAGGAGGGGAGAAAAAATGGTCAAGATGCAATAGTTATATATATAAACTCAAGATTAATGTAATTATTATGTACCACGAATATATAATAATAATGAAAAGTTACAAAAACTCTTTGTGATGAATTTTAATTGCTAGATACTTCAGTTTGTTCATTCTAACAATATGGAAGATTTATTTTATTCTATTCAATTAATTTCAGAAAGTCAATGCATTTAAACTGAGCTTTTCACAGAGAGTATTGCCATTTAATTTAAGCATTTTAATTGTTTACAACATTAGAATTTAATGTAAACATTGATAGCTGTTGGATTTAGTTTTATTCTTGTTTTGGTTTTATCTTCTTTCTCTTTTTGATTTCTCTGTTCATGTCTTTATAAAACTTATTATCAAAATTCCATCTTAATGAATTAATTTGCATTTTCTGTGCCTGTAGGTGTTGCATTAACCATCCATTAATTTTTACAATAAACTTAGATTCCTGCAAAATTATGGTTTTCTTTATTCTGAACATACTAATTATGGTTGCATCAAGTCTCTAATATCTAATATCTCCAACATGTAGTGATTGAAGGTATGTCTCTATAATTATCATTTGACTGGATGGTGTACATCTGTGAAACATATGAATGGAATATATATTAATATGCGTGTATGGATGTCTATGTATCTGCAATGAGAGTAGATTGCATTAGTAGCATTTAGCTAAGTGATGTAAGTATTAACTTTAATAAAAGAAAGAACTTAAGATAAACTTTTTTAGTATCAGACTTTCAAAAGTCCACTACTTAATGATAAATACTAATGCATCACTTTTATTTCCTTAGTAGAAACAAAGGTATGCTTACTTAAGAATTTTAAAATGTGATTATGTGTGATATAATTGTATATTTATATTATATGTTTTGTTATTACCATTTAAATGAGAAAACCATTATTTTAGACCATATCATTACTGGTATTTCATAAAGCTATTAATTTCTTGCAACTCAAAGGCAATTTAAAGAGAAGAAAAATGGACATGTATTTTTGAGAATTTCACACAAAATCACTTTTTTTTTTAAAGCACAGCCAATCTAGATAGTTTTTATATTTGAATCATACTCTGTCCAACCTGAGTTTCAAATTTGTACACAACTGACTCAAAATAATGATATTGGTAACAACAACTTCATGGTTTATGGGACTTGTGGAAAAAAAGAAAAGCACGATCGATGCTCTTTCATAAGATCTCGAGCCCTGTAGGCTTCCTTCAAAGGAGTTCTTTGTCCTCAGTGGCAAGAGTAAAGGAGAGACAGAAAGGCAGCAAAAACCCTACTCTTTTATTACAGGGTTTATGAAAGTGATTCAGTGAGGCAGAAAACTTCATTGCCAGGCTATAATACAGGTCCTGTAATAGTCCACAAAGAAAAAGTGAATTTCAAAGTTATTTTCAAAGGATAGATTAAAACTGCAAGAACAAAGCTGGAAAGTGAAGTCAAATCTAGGATTGTAGTCATAAAAGTTAACAAACATAGGGAAGTGAAAGAAAATTCATCTGCTGTTAGTTTTATTAACTGGACATCTAATCATATTGACTTCTGTTTATGGCAATACTATCAAAATAAATTTTCTTAAATAAATATATTTCCAACCTAAAACATGAAAGCCTACTGTTTGACATAGTAAAAAATAGACTTTTAAAAAATAAAATAAGCATTTATATTTTTATTTTACCATGAGATTGTGTACATGGAAGAACATACATGTGTGTGTTTGTGTGTGCTTTATTGTGCTTCATGTCTGCATCTTGTGCATACAAACATCAGTCTCAATGTACACACAAACACATACATTTTGGCTTGCAGTATATTAGGATGTAGCATATTGGTGTTAATTTTTATTCGCTATCCAAAATACAAAATTTCACATATATTTTGAAATTCATTAGGAATAAAAACATATATAAAAATGCCAAGCTAGCAATGGATATGAAAATAGTTTGCTGAAACTTAATTCTCTTTAGAATAAATGTGCATGATCCTCAAATATCACTCTTCTTTTTGTTATTTTCATTCAGATGTGGCATGACACACACCTTTTGTAAAACTTGGGATTGTTTGTAAATTCTAGAGAGAGCTTTTTATTTGTAAGTGTTTTGAAAGTTGAAACACACCTTAAAAGCTCAGTGGTTCATGTGTATAAGATAAGTGTAGTAAGATCAGTCTGTGATCTTTTTCCTGTGAAGACTTTTTCATATGGAGGGTATGTATTGTAGAAAGGTAGTGATACTGTTGAAAAAACAAGCCAGGTTAAGATAAATGTCAGAGTTCAGAAATGTCAGGTGACATAAATCAATCAATAAATAAGGCATTCAAGCATAGTTTATTTCTGATACTGTAGTGCATGACACTGTAGTAAATGTTGGCCTTTCTCTTTGGACACCAATAGTTTAACAATGTTTCAAATTTTTAAAACGAAATAATTAACATCAATGTCATATATGGTTTGATATTTGGTTATAATGGTTTGCATCTCTAATGTCCCTTAGATGATCTTGTGTGGAAGGCTTGGTTCTACTGGAGGAAGCTGGAGTTTGGTACTCATTTTGAAGCATATACTGGGAAACTGGCCCCTTCTGCCTTTTCTTTTTGTTTGCTGGCCAATAGACAATGAGCAGTTTTGCTGTACTACCAGCTTGAAACAGGAAGTGCTGCCTTATTATAGGCTCAGAGCTATGAGGCCAAGAAACTATGGACTGAAACATTTTAAATCATTAGCTGAAATAAAAATTTCCCACTTTAAGTTGACTACCTTAAGTATTAGTAATAGCAACAGAAAGCTGCCTAATTCAGTGATCCTTACTGTCATGTTATTTTTAGTGGAAGGTAGAGGCTTAGTGACTGAAATGCACAGAGTAGAAAATAGTACACCAAATATTTTTTCCAGTACCATATAACAGGTTTTAAATGAACTATGGATGTAAATAAAAGAATAATATCAAAGACTATAATATGGATAAGGAGAAAACAAAGAACAAGTAGCTTTGGGAACTGTAATTTCAGGTTGGCTCGAAATCCATTGGAATGAATGTTTTAGAGGTTGAAGAGTGAGTTGGTTTTATTTAAAGAAAGGAATATTTTGAGATATTGGTATATTTGTCATTCTCTTCTGACATTTCAACTATTGACACCACATATTTTAACATATATGGGATGTTTATATGTACATTTTTTGCTTAAATACCTAATTTTTAAAAGAGACTAAAGTAATTATGAAAGAAGTTTTAAACTTATAAAATGGTCCTCTTGCTGGTATTCATTTATCTGTGATAATCCACCTGTATATTTAGCATAACTTTTCTTCTTCATGAGCTAATTTTGACATTTTTTGTAGTGTACTTCTGCTTGATTGCATCACTGTTTTTAAATCTGAATTTGTAAGATTTGTTTCAGCTCTTTCATGTCTGAGAATGTCTTAATTTTGTCATTGTGTCAGAAACATTTTTTTTTACTTAGAGAACTTGCTTTTGTAATCCTCTCATTCAAACTGTTTTAGATGAGAAATTAACTATCAAATTTATCTGTACATAAGGTTTCCTGCCATTGGCTGCTTTTAAAACATGTGCTTGTGTGCTTGCACATGTGTGTGTGTGTGTGTGTGTGTGTGTGTGTGTGTAGATATTTGGTAAAACATTATTTTGGATATTTTGGGAGATGTTTTTAAACTACTTTAACATAAAATCAATATACTTAGTAAAGCACATTGCCCATCTAAAGTGAGTGGATCTCTTTCAATTATTGAAGGTTTGAATAGAATGAAAAACCCTCCATAGTCCTCTCTAGAAAATATGTGAAAAATGCCAAACCAACTTTAACAAATTATGTCAGTAGTGGTAAGGATTTATATTAGTCTCTTTTTAAATAAAAATATTTGTAATTTCTTTTCCTATATGATGTTTTTATGATTACCTGGAATGTAATCTCTCTCCCTCTCTCTCTCTCTTCTCTCTCTCTCTTTCTCTCTCTCTCTCTTTCCTTTCCCTTTAATTCTAGGTAAAATTGTTCTGTTTATAGAAAGGTTCTCAAGTAATAATAATAACTCTTACCTATTCAGAACTGTGTATAATATAAATGACATTATATTACCTTTTACTAACTGTTGTCTTTTGTTTTTACTTTTCCTATTTTTTCAATGCAACAATTAAGAAATAAAGCTATTAAATATGTAACCCAAAATCATAGTAGTTTATATTAATTGTTATTGTGGCAGTCTCTCCTTGGTACAATTTATAATCAGATCTACATCCAAAGCCTCATGAACACATGAGTGAGGCTTTTGGGAGGTTATTGGATGATAGAAGTGTGAAAAAGTGATACATAATTGATATCTAAATGAGATTTGGGAGTTGAAGTCTAGATGGGGAAGGTTTATCACTGGAAATGTGGCCTTAAAAGAAGTATTCCTCTTGCTTCCCACTTGATCTTTCTCTTTGCTTTCTTCTGTCATGCCTTGGGGCCAGCTGACTGTCCACTGAAACTGCTATAAACTGTGATCAAAATAAACCTTTCCACCTTTAAATTGTGGGTGACTGTTGTTGTTAAGCAGCAACAGAAAGCAACTAAGACAATCTTCAATTCCTAGGATTCTTTGAATACATGTTTTCTTTCATTTTATAAATTCTGTGACCCTTGAATTAATGAAAAGTATTTTATTCATATTTCTACAACTCTTATGCCCAGAACTTGAAATTCAATGTATTATTAGCATGTGCTAAATAGAAATTTTAAAAATCTATTTTCAAATCTGACTTTTTAAGAGTCAGTCTGAGTGTTTCTTACTGCAAAGATTTGGTAAAAGATTGTTTAAACATGAAATTAGTACAAATTATTTTATTAATTATAAACATTGTTCTTACATAACAATGTGGGAATTTTAGCTTTCTGAATTTATAAATCACTGGGGATAACAAAAACATTACTATTTCAGATTGCACAAAAGTCAGCACTTAGAAGCACCTGATATGACCAGTTAAGACTGGACTCTGAAGCAACTTTAGAATGGCTTATGAGTCAATCCTGTTATTGGGATATTACTATGAAGTCAAAACTTGCTTAGAGAAAATTATAATAATATATAAAAACAGTACTGAGTTGGGAAATATATATTTCTTACACTTTCCGCAAATAAAAGCATATTGATGTGAAATAATTAGTAGCACTACAAATTGTCATACATTATAATGACTAATAAACTGTCAATAAAGTAGAATTTTAAAAATTCAAAAATGCCTTTTATTGTGTAGGTCATCAGTGTTTACCAAATATTGAAGAACGTTTACAATTTTGAACACTACGCTGCCTTCGTCGGCATTTGTATCTGTTTCCTTTAAGAGCATAGATCATTCTTTACTGCAACTTGTGGAATTCTGTAATTACTAAAAGGATGAAACATACTTTACGGTCTGGTTACTTTGGTATAGGGAAACTTAGCTTAACAATTGAATTTCTAGTGTAATAAATTATATTTGGAATCTAAACTATATAGATATCATCAAACTTCTGGTGAATGTAATGACCAATACAAAAATGCACAATCCTGGGATCTGTCTTCAGATATTCGAATTTCTTTTGGTTTTGGACTGACCAGGAAGTCTGTATTTTAATTAGTGTCCAGCCAAGCTAAGTAATCCTACTTTAGAGGATTAATGGAGAATTTCCTGAGCAACAATACCTGTCATGTGAGAGTAGGTTTCTGGCCTTCTTATTCATTGCTATAGCTCTAGTGCTTTTCATATATTTTTTAAATGAAAAAAAAGTAATTGTCTTACAGAGTAGTTTAGTTTTTAAGCAGATTTTAGTAATTTAGACATTTCTATTGTTTATTTCTTATTATATTATTTGTGTTCATGCGTCTTAAATTTCAGGGATGAAACAATAACTAACAAATGTGTCCAACTGTCAGTATTATAAAATACATTATAAGAAATTGTTAATAGAGGGTGAATGTATCAGTTACTAGAAGCATGAGTACATAAAGTATACAAAATGACTCTTCTGTCATAGTGGGGTAGGACAAAAGACTTCTTGAAAGAGGTGATATCTATGTTGAATTCTTTTTTTTTTTTTTTAACATGGTAATTCTATTTTTAATTTCCTTACAAATGGCAACACTGATTCCCCTAGTGGTCATATCATTTTCTGGGATTTTTTTTTTTTTTTTTTGTACCAGGGATTGAACTCAGGACCTCATGTTTGCCAGGCAGGCACTTATGCCATTGAGCTAAATCCCCAGCCCCACCTTTTATTTTTTTTTTTGGAATTCTTAAGAAGAGGCTGGAATTAGTCTTTAAAGGGAAACTGAGAGAATGTGTTCCTATTAGAGAAAGGGGCAAAGATGAAGGCTAGGAGGCATGTAAGAGCACTGTTCGGGAACCACAAGTGAGCAGAGAAGAAATAATTTGTTAAGAGGGAAGATGCAGTATATGGAGGAAAATGACCGGAAACACAAATAGAGACACACATTGGCCAGGTGAACACGAGGTCCGACAAATCACAAACCTCAGTTAGCCTTTCTGTTGTGGGAAATAAAATATTTTGTTCAAATTAAAATTATACTTCTGATGAAGGAGGACCATGCATAATCTCCTGTTTTCTTTCTTTCTTTTTTTTTTTTTTTTAATTTAATTTTTTTACCTGGCTCAGCTCCAAAGGTAAGGAAAAAAAAGGCAGATAGCCAGGTCTAATCACTGTTATCTGTACTTATAGGTTAAGAGAAAATTTACAATTAGGACAAGGAACTTTATTTCTGAAATACCATCAGCAGAATGTCCCTAATGAAGGATTACCTATTGAAATGTAACTGGGTATCTATAGATTTATGAGGCATGGACTACAGGAAAAGTTAATGTAACAGTACAACTCCCTAGTATAGCTGTGTTTGAATAGACACATCCTTTCACTCTTTTTTATTTTATTTTTTTAATTCCTAGTCCTTTCAGAGGGAAAGAAGTATTGAAGGGAAGCGAGGGGACTGGAAAAAGAAAAAGACAAGATATATCACATACAGGTACAAATTCCTGATGATGAATGTGATCATTATGTATGTCAAAAATGTACCAATAAAATTAATTCTAAAAAAGAAAAAGAAAACATATTCCTGCTATAATCTCACATGGAGACTTCACCAAATATTGTGAAGTAAAGAGCCCATTTCTCTTATGAGCAAACAGGATGCTTGATATGTCAGATTTCTTCCTGTTTTTTCCACTCATGTAAACTCTATATTTCAAATTATTATGATTTTGATTTGGGAAAATGTTTGATTTTTATTAATCTGATTTGACAATTCAATTATTTGGGTTGTGCTAAGTGCCAGGAAGCACAATGTAGAACAATATGATAATTGTTTTCAAGAAGAAGAATGGGAACACATACTTAGAAAAATATATACACTTAGAAGAATATACATTTAGAAAAATATATCATGCTGATATTCCTTGGACATCAAGCAACAAAGATGGGCTTGATAATATTTTTTGTCATCATATAAATGTGATAAACTAAGAAAAAATTAAGTTTTGGCACCAAAAATCAAAGAGTATATTTATGTCCCGTTCCTGATTACTTATGACAGTTTCTTACATAATGGA
Organism: Dasyprocta punctata; assembly: GCA_004363535.1. Taxonomy (NCBI): domain Eukaryota; kingdom Metazoa; phylum Chordata; class Mammalia; order Rodentia; family Dasyproctidae; genus Dasyprocta; species Dasyprocta punctata. The sequence continues at coordinate 18,883 of RJWM01019822.1, read as the reverse complement.
ATAAATAGAAATATTGCAAATTCTAAAATAAAGAAATTCTAAATTGGTATTATAACTTCTTCTATGAAGACATCTCAGGAAAGAAATGGAAAGTGGTTGAATAAAGGATGGAATAACAAAAAATGAAATTATTTTTACAGTTCCTTTTTTTAATTACAAATAAAATTTAAAATATTGTGTTTTAGTCACTCCATACTTGTGGTTTCACTTATAAAATTGACAAGTTATTATAAATAAACTATATATCATTTATCTGCCCACATCACCTTACATTTCTATATGGTAACTACTGCTTTTCAAGAAGACTGACAGAATTGGGATAAAATTAAGCCAATTCAGTTAGTATAGTAGCTTCATTAATAAACTTACTGCCTGGCAGTTAAGATGTTCTGTTTCATTAGTTGCTTTCTTTGATGCTTACTCTCTCCAAAAGGGATAGGGTATGTCCAAAGTGAGTAGGTAGAATACATAATTTTTTGACATTATGTTTAAAATATGATTAAAGAAGAAGAACTAATGCTACAAGTGCTTTAGATCCAAGGTCTCTTAATGCCAGGGGATGTACAGTTTACAGCAGGAAAAGACTTTCTAGAGTTTAAATCATAACTTTTGGTAGAAAAGAACTGATAGGTTAATGTGGTATAAATCCATAGAGTTAACATCAAGATCTTAAAAATCAGTTTCCCACTTTATTCAGACCTAGCAGGATTCTCTAAATACAGAGGTAATGTGATGGAAGGTATCCATTCCTAGAAGATGAGAAGCATTCAATTCTGTTCTGACTACAGATAGATCATAGGAGAAGAAAAGTTTTGAATGAGTAAATAAAATGACAGAAATAAGTAGAACTGATGTGTAAAGATAACATCTGATTAGATAAATAAGACCTGCTAATGTTAACCACCAATATTTTGTGCTGGAAGAGGTGGCAATGGAACTCCCTTTGTGCAGAATATATCAGTGTGTATGCTCACTTTTTTTTTTTTTACATTTATTTCTACATAGAGACATCTATTTATGAAAGAAGTGGAACAAGCAGAGAACTTCCAGATATTACATGAAGCTTGAAGAAGAATTTAGTTTCAAAATTTGTCTCATTTTGTCTATTTGCCAGAGAGATTTATTTATCTAAAGATGTTTTCTTTTAGTTAAGTCAACCAATTAACCTAGATTTTAAACTAATTGAAAGATTTTACCTAAGCATTGGTTTTATTATTTACTATTGACTAATGTTTTAAATTCCTTTTTAGGAATAAACAAAGGTGCTTCTATTATTTAGGATGTAAATTACTAACACTTTTGATTTCTATGCTTTTGTTTTTATGTTTCTGTTTTTCTACATCTCAAGGTAACATAACATATCCTCCCTTCTCTGTTTCTTTCCCGTTGCCCTCTCTCTTTCCCTTCTCTTTCCTACCTTCTTCCTTTCTTTTCTTTCCTTCTTCTATTCCTCCTTCTCTCCTTCCTCCCTCCCTTCCTTCCTTTCTGGCTTCCTCACCTTCCTCCCTTGTCTTTCTTCCTTAAAACCATGTGATCATTAAGCAGTAATATTCTGAAATACCAGTATTGATCTAACAATCTTTATTTCCAAGAAAATGAGATGTATGGATATCAATGAAATTTCTGATTTTAACAAAATAAATGAAACAGATTAAGTGTAACTAATTATTTCAGAATAAGTGGAACAGTTATTAGTTATTTATTTTATGGGAAAATTTTATTTTAATTACACTTTTCAAAGCCAGAAAATAATCAACAGGAAAAAAAACCACTATGATATCATAGCCACATCTCATTTCAGTCCAAATATATTATTTCTCATAGTTTTATGGTGTTGATTATTGCTTCCAACCCCTTTTCTTTTGTATCACTACATAAGAAAAGTGTATATTATTATCTTCTTGCTTGGTCCAGGGGTGTCATTGGGAGGTACTTTTGATATACCTACTAAATCAAGGAAACAAATCTTGACATATATTGAAGAAAATTTTAATGCTGCAAAATATACAGTCAACTTCAAAATAAAGTTTTAAGAGAACAGTACTATTGGCATATAGCATGATTGGCATTTTTTTAGTGGACCAAACGTAAATATTTCTTTCTTTTTTCTTTTTTTTTGGTACCAGGAATTGAAATCACAACCTAGCACCTGCCAGGTAGGCCCTTAAGTCACTAAGCCAAACTCCCAGCCTTAGTATTTTGAGACAGGGTCACACTATGTAGTTCAGGCCAACCTTGCGCTCACTTTGTACCTAAAGCCGGCCTCAAATTCAAATGCTCCGCCTACATCAGCCTCCTGAGTCCTGGGATTAAAGGTGTGCACCGCCACACCCGGTTTGAAAATATTTCTTTAGAGTATTTTTTGGTGTGTGATATGTTCCTCTAGCAAAGAATTTAAGATACAGTTTGTGCGGTTTAATCAATGCTCTTTCCTGAACCATGCGAACTGAATTTTACTCTCAGTATTACTTTATATAAATAAGTATTCCACATGTTTTGACTCCATTTTCTTTGCAAGGTGGAGATATGTTTTGATTTTACTGATATGAATGTAGTCTTTAATTTTTCAAATCCATTTTAATCTTCTATAAATTTTCATAGCAACACTAAATTTCAGTCATTTACTTTATTTCAACAACTACATTACATATTTTTGCTCTAATGTAATACAAAGGTCTCTGAAATCTGAGGAGTTTTGAAAGCCAGTCATCGTATTTTAGAATTTTTGGAATGCTAGAGGTGACTATATCAAATTAATATATGCATTTTAAATTGTGTTCATTAGTCACTATTCTGTTGCTGAGATGAAATGCCCAACACTTTCAGTTTAAAGAAGAAAAGGTGTGTTACACTTTACAGTTTCAGTGGATCCAGTTAATATCTGACTCTCTCCAAGTGAGAAATAGCACTACAGAGGAAAGCTGTACTACTCTACATGGCAGTCAGGAAGCAAAGAGAGAGGAGAATAGCTGGGAATGAGAATATACCTTTCCACCTCACATCTGCAGTGGCCTGCCCTTTCTGAGCAGGCCTAGCTGGGGACAATTTAGATAAAAGCCATAACAGAGTGCACATGTGTGTGGGTGTGTTGTTGTTTTTTTTTGTTGTTGTTGTTGTTGTTGTTGTAAATTACTGACTTTTTTATACACCAAATCCAGGAAGACTTCTCTTATATTTCTGAGTCTATACAAAGTGCACTACCTAATTACCAATTTACTATTCCTCACAGCTGGAGCTTCTGACATAGTGGGGAAGGTCAGGCCATCTACAGAATGCTTGGTCTAATCTTTTAAGTAGTAGTCACTATGTTAACATTTGGTGTTCAAGAGATTCATGCCATTATGGTAGACTATGTATGTAGCAACATTTAATATTTTATGGCTCCATTGTGATCCCATGTTAATTTATTTTACTATCAGTATTTTATTACATTCTTGTTAATATAATGATAGTGATATGATAGATTTCTTAAAATAAATTCCCCTTATAAAATCTTACTAGACATACTTTAAGAAACAGAGAATATTCAAATGTAGAGTATAGGTATTCCTGTTTAACGACCTACCTGTTTAACAACTGTTCAAAATTGTGATCTGCTGCTCAGACTTATGACCTGTATTTTTCTTTTTGCACAGTTCCGCACATCTTGTTTATGGAACCTCGATGTTATTTTTTGTACAGTGCACTTTGTTTGCACAGTACTATAATTTCTAATGGTTGTCCTTCACAGTAGAATACTATAGTTTTATGTTTGTTGTTATGCATTATAAGAGTGCATATAAGTGTTATGCAAATTAGAGCAAGGTCGTTAAGTTGGAGTGTCCTTTGTTTGACTACTTCTTTGTTCCTAATACAACTCATCCAGTGATCAATTTGTATATTCACAGAATTGAAACTCAATTGTTAAACAAAAAATGTCTATATCAATGTTCAATAATGTATTACTGAAAAATTGATAATGTGCTTGTTTCATCTTAATGACTTAACAAAAATAACTTAAGTGGTTCCCTTTTGATTTCTAAGTTAAAATAAAACTTTGAAAAACTCAAGTGTGTTTCTAAATGAAGACAAATACATTAATGGGGTGTGCTAATAAGTATTATACACTTTACTGATGGTAAAATTTGGGTAAGGAAACTTGAAATGTGTGCAATCAAATAAAATATGGAATCCAACTAATTTCTGCTTTCCACATTTTTTTCCTGACCTCTTCAATTCCTTCACTGACACAGGTAGCTGACTTGCTTCTGATTATGACTGTCTCGACTATTGGATATTTTCAGTGAAAAATGACTTGACATTGATTTGCTTTAATATGACCTTTCTCTTTCTGAATGACATGAGAAAATAATCGTTATATCTCCTTACTTTGCAGTAGTCTTATTACAGGCAACTGAGTTAGTTAGAAATATTATAGGCCATCAGTTAGGGCTAGGCCCTTAAAGGAACCAGTACAGAGGACCAGATGTCTTGTGACCTTGGAAGAGACACACACCACTTGCTGTGGGCCAGATCTCAAGACAGAAGGCAAGACAAATGCAGCCACACCCTAAGTATAAGCATTAGGGATTAGGTATGGATCCTCTTGAGAAGCCAGGAATTACCATCCTAATTCCCTACAGAAAGTCACTGATCCGTAAGAATGCTCGCTTACTACATGACTTGCTTCCCCATTTGTCCCTGATTTGGTCAATTTACCTAAACAGTTAATCTTATTGGTTGACCACAGTTATGTTCCACCTCAAACCTGTCTGCCTTGTGAGTTCCCAGTTTTCCCCATCATGGTTTTACTCTATAAAAGTCACTAAAAAAGACAGTCTTTGGCAACCCACTCGGGACCCCTTCTGTCTCTCTCACAGGCAGAAGCTTTCTTTCTCTCAATAAATATTTCTGTTCTTAACCTCTGTTGTTCCTAAAATTCATTCTTCAATTTTAGAGAATACAAACTCGTACTGGACATATAGTAGGTCAGGAGTTTCGTTCCCCTATATCAGTCTTAAGCAGAATTCAAGTGCAAATATATCACTCAATTTATTTCCTATCTAATTAAACTAATAGAAAAGGTAATTCATTACAATAATTATTTCATTTACAGGACAATTGGCAAACCAAACTATGCTCTCAGGTAAGCTTATTCAGTAATATGACTGTAACTTTAATATATCTTTTGTGCATGGTGCAAATGAAGAAATGACAGTTAAGATGACAGGGGCAAGGGCATTCAAAATAGAGTTCTGGAAATTCTAAAAATTATGAGAAAATCATGTATTTCCATGAGACTTATGCATAAAACTATCTTCTTTTAAAAGTGTTTCACTAATGTATTTTTGTGATACATAATAAATATTGTGATTGTATAAATAAAAATTTTGAGGAATTGATACATACATGCATTGCATCTTAATTATTTTTACTTCTTCATGGCAATGACAATTTAAAGAATCAAACGTGTTATAAATGAGAACATAATGAATGCAAAAAGAATATTCAAGTGCCTAAGTTACTAGTAGTAAAGGACCTTGAGTGTGGACCTTGAGTAGAAATGGAGACAGAATTAGGAATCTAGGAATTGTCTTTCTAGATCTAACCTACCTACTGAATTTATTTGTTGTACTCTAAAAGTGTGTGTATAAATAGCACTCAGTTTCACTCACTAAGACAAATATATAGCATTTTTACTAATCGATAATAATCAATGAAATATTTTTAAATAGAACCATTAAAATGAAAGCTTATTGTATCTTCTAACTTCTACAATTGTTTGTTAAAGATTTAATTCTGAGAGTAAAAAGTGAAGTAAATTAGGATAAAAAAGGAAAATAAAAACAAGAAGTTCTGCTTTTTTTTGTACGTTACATTGTTAGATGCAATTTTGGAAAATGTTTTTCTCTCATAAATATAAGGTTATTTGTGAGAAAATGTCTTATTACTCCTAAAAAGATATTTATTAACACATAAATTTTAATTTTTTTAAAAAAATACTGACTATATTAAGCAACTTATTTTTTGTTTTTCTGATGTCTCCTTTGCAAAGACTTTTCATTTCAAGTATATTAACATAGTTTCTAAGAGTCTACCTTTTTTTAACTTGTTGCTTTGGTCTACCCATTCAGGCAGGAATAACAAAATACTACAAACTGAGTTGCTCATAAACATAGACATTTATTTTTTATGCTTCTGGGTGCTTAAAATTCCAAGGTCAAGGGACTAACAGATTTGGTACCAATTATGTCAGTGGACAGGTTTTGAGGAGGATCCTTAAAGAGGAAATGGGTACAAGGCAGCCTGCTATGTAGGTTCTTGACTCATATCACAGAAAAAGAACCTCAGGACACACCAGTGTGAAGCATAGGCAGATTTATTAGGCAGAGTCAAAAAGAAATAGAGAAAAATAAAAGGACTCCAGTTTGAGAAGCTAGAGTAAGAATGTTCTGATGAAGGCGTTTATACACAACTGCTCATAAAAGAACAGATCAACTTTCAGAAATTACCTCAGATGGGCTAGGGTCCACCTGACCATTAGCTCATCTTTTGTTCCATAGCTTTAGAGAAATCCTTATGACTTGAAGGGTAAAGTTTTTTCTTTGAGGTGGGTGTTGCTTTGATTTGTCTCATGGTATAATTTGTCCCGCTTATAGGGAAGATGATCTTATCATGGGGTAGTCTGGAATGTTCTGCTTTTCATGGAATCTAAAATGATTTTAGCCTTGGATCTTCTGGGTGTTGTTTCAGAGACATATGGAAAAGGAAATTGTAAAAACTAGCAATTGGATACCACTGATCATCCTAAAATTATTTTAGCACTTTTATCTTAATGTCTGTCCTCAGTCTTGAAGTAGTAAATTTAGGGCTAATAAATTTTACAAAGCAAATACTCCTTAAATGATTATCGTACTTATATGAACAGCTGAGTAGGAATCTGAACCAGAGTTTTAAGATACTAACACAGACAAAAAACTGAGTTTGTATCTTTTCTATTTATCTTTATTAATTCTATCTTCTATCATACTTCATGTTACTTTATTTTCTATCTTACTTTATCTTCTGTCTTCAGTGATGGTGCACTTTCTCAAAGATGGCAACTTCTCACTGTTTTCAGGTGATATTAAGGACAAGGCAGTTCTCTAGAGTCCTAATTAGGAGAACACTAATTCCGTTCTTGAGAGAGCTGACACAGATAAATGATAAGATTTTGGTGACACAGAGAGACAAAGAAAGAAAGAAAAAAGGCCTTCCTTGCAGGCAGGAGGACTGTAGAAGAGACACAAGCACCCTCAGGTGAGAACAAAGAAGTGGAAGTACTTTCATCAGATCTGATTGGAGGAGGAGTTTGGGAGGTGGACAACATGACATAAAAACAGCTGATTTGAAGAAGTATCTGTGTGCACAAAACAGGAAACAGAAAGATTTACTGGGGTCTGGAGGTGGAGCGCTTGGGTGGTTCTGAAGTCTTGGGATTGGAGAGGGCTTGGAGCATGCGCAAAAGGGGAGCAGGAGGTTTATTTCTAAAACTAGAAGGAGAATATAGAAGTTACCCTTGGGGACATAAGTTGCTTCTCTGTGTTCAGTACCACGTTGGGTGGATGTCATGTTAGAGATAGCTAAGTCCCAGGCTAGCAGAATCTATCAATAATCACCACTTGAAAGGCTCTACTTATTTATTATACCATTATCTTATGACTTGAGATTTATACATATGAATTTGAGGGGAGCACAAACATTCCTTGCACAGCACCACTCTGTACCCACCACATGCTTTACTTCCTGCTCACCATGATAAAATCAGCATTTTGTGGCGTTGCTCAAGATTCAAATTTAGTGAAAGATAATATTGAGTACTAATAAAAGCAAAATAATTCAATGTAGAAATCATCTCTACAAGTTAATAGAGAAAGACAACATCTGTTTTGTTGAATAAGAAATATATAAGAATGTGATTAATATCACAGGCAATTCATTAAAAGATTATAAATTTCAGCCCTGTGTATAGCCAACCAGAGATGACCCATTATATACTTGTTTCAAATTTAAAATCGAAAACACAACTACCACAAAATAATTAGTTCATTAGCAAGAGGATTTGAGAATAATAGTGCTATGCTTGCTCAGTCTAAATTTACTTGTTAACTGAAGTAATTACCTACTATAGCTTATTGGCATTATCTGGAGGAAAAAGGAATTTCTCATTTACAACAGGAGGTAGTTTTGCAAGTTGCAGTAAGCCCAGGGAAGCTAGGTTTTTATCCTTCCACAGAAACTGGGAGCTGAGTTCTTTCTTCTCATTTGTATTTCAGAGAAAGGTTTCAGGACTTTGAGAAAGATATTCCTGCATCATAAAGTTGACAAAAGGTCAATAGAGTCTTATAAGGATTTATGTACATCTTAAAGAGAAGAAAGCACAGTTTCCTAAAATAAATGCTCAAAGGAAAAGATAAATAGAGATGTATATTTCATTATTTTCAACAGAGAAAATTAAGCCTCTTATTGCAAATTTGCATTTATCCTTAAAATGTAGACAGGATAATCATGTGGTTGTGGTTTTTATGAAAACTTTTTTATGGTGATTTGCCACAATTCCTTATAAAAACTGTTTTCTGCAATCTCATGCTGTGCTGCTTTAAGTTTTCTATTTTTCTTCCTTGTCTTTGTGCAAGACAATGAAAAATATTTTAATAAATTCACAAAACAGTTTCATATTTAAAATTTACTCTTATTTCATATTTTATATCCAATTAATCTTTGAAGTTTGATTTTATCATGGTGACAAAAGAGGTAATTTAAAAAGCCCAATTGAAAACTCAGTATCTCACAGTGTTTGGTCAGAGTCACATTAATCACAGTTCATGTCAAAAGTCTAGGTGCTATCAATTTTTCTGAAAAATAAGTGCCCTCTAGGGTTATCAATTATTAAAACAGAAGTTAAAGAGTAGCCTAAAATATTCCTACATTCAGTAATTTCATGTTATATATTTTAGACTGAGAAGTGAAAGAATTAACATTTGTAGTTACTTTTTCTAAATATTGAGTTAACATTTGCAATTACTTTTCCTAAACATTATCATTGATCACACATATATCTCAAAATTATCATCTGTTCAGTGTTTATTTCATACCTTCAACTGTAATTAGTAGTTCCTGATGACTGATGCTAAACTATAAGCAAAGACCTTGGGCAAGAACTATGGAAAACTTACAAAACCATATCCTTAAATAGAAATTAAGAGAAATTTATATGACCATTTCATGCACATCTAAAAAGTACATTAAAAAAGTATGATGTCACATTTTTAAAATACATATTTATGTTATAAATCTGAGATAGTCTTCCAAGTTAAATAAAAATACTCAAAATAAAATAGCAAAGTACCTGTGAGAATTACATTCAACACTGCATTCAAAACTACATCCTAAGTACCCTATTTCTTGCTAGATTATATTTGGTAAATACATTGTTTAACTTGACAGCATAAACAGAAATGTTTTTATTAATTTAGTATTATTTTTAAAAAATTTACACAGTTTTTGTAAGACTTTGGTGAGATAGAGAGACAAAGGAAATAGAGGCCTTTACTGAGGTCATGGGAGGACTGCAGAAGAGCCACAAGCACCCTGTGGGGAGAACAAAGAAGTGAAATTGCTTTTATTAGGTCTGGTTGGGGGAAGAGTTTGGGAGGTGGGCAACATGACATATCGACAGCTGATTTGAAGGAGCATCTGCATGGGCAAAACAGGAAACAGAAAGATTTACGGGGGAGGGGGATGAAGCGCTTTGCGGAGTCTTGGAATTGGAGAGGTTTCAGGGCACACGCGAAAAGGGAGCGGGAGGTTTAGTTCTAGAACTAGAAGGTCAGCATAGAAGTTACACTTGTAGAGATAGGTTGTTTCTCTGGACCCAGCAACAAGTTGGGCAGATGTCATGTTAGAGATTGCTAAGCCCCAGGCTGGCAGAATCTATCAGTTTCACTTTTATTTGTATCAGTTTACTAATATTTCTCAATGGGAAGCACTGAAGAACACAAAATTTCATTAACAATTTATATTCAAGAGAAATTGACCTCTACTTATCCAAAATGTTAACTAATGACTCTTGATATTCAGTCTCTTTTAATTGTATTTTACATCTTTTTTCACCAAAAGCATTTACTCTTGACCTTAAAGTTTATACAATTTTTATAATTTCAAATGCATCATGTTTATTTTTTACTTGTTTTAAATTTATCTACAAATTAATTCCTTTAAACTACATGCAGTAAGTATTCCTTGGGTTCAATTCTGTGAACTGTTTAACATTTGTATCCCTTTCTAATCATATTCCTTGGAAAATAATTAAATTATTGTAGTTTCCCTCAGTTCATTTCACAATTTAAGGTACAAAATTTGGTGTACCCTCAAGTAAAAGATTTTCTAATTCTCTAGTCAGTTTATGCCTACTGTTTCAGCACACTAGTAAATTATGAAATAGAATTCATAGTGGCTTGTCTTCTTCAGACTGTAGAAGTATTAAAAACATATTTCATGAACATAATGTGTGGATATATCAGTTTACTTTTGCTGCATACCAAAACACCCAACAATTTAATGACTTCAAATAGTATTTATTATAGCTTATGAATGCATTAGTCAGGAGTTCTGAAGAACTGAACCAGTTTTAATTGTTTTTCAGTTCAGTTCACTAATGTGTTCACTGTTAGTTGGCATATATGTGAACTCCTTTGTATATTTCATGGTAAGTATCAATATGCTGGAGTAGCAGGGTTGGATGAGCCACATATTTCTCTTGCATCAGACTTTTTTGAGCTTGTTTTCATGGTGGCAACAGGAAACTGAAAAAGAAAATACAATATGTAGTTTCTCTTCAGGCTGCAATTTGTTAGCAAAGTAAAACCATAGCTCTCATCTAAAGTATAAACTTCCACTTGATAAGAAAAGCTCTAAGTAAAAAGGCATAAAGAAGATGAATGACTTCAGTCATTGTTTAAGAAATCTATGAGATAACCTGAGACATCTTCTAATAATGCTTGTCATTCTACATGTCGAGGATGATGATAGAAAATTTATTCTTAATAGATAATTGTGGTCAAATGATTAAATTTGAATCAGTGCCAAATTACAATATTAAATGTTAACTAGACTGAGTGAATGTTTTGAAATTTTATAAGTTTTGAAGCAGAAACTCTTACTGGAAAGAAGAGAAGTGATATAGCTACATAAATTTTTTCAAATATATATTAAAATATATCTTTCATTACTAAAGCACAATTCACTCATAATCTTTAGATGATGTTTATTGTCTGAGAAAATAACAAACCTTATGTGGTTAAGTTTAGAAAAACATTTTTTTTGTGCAAAGAATTAACAATGAATCTCTTGGTTTCTGTGGATCAAATAATATTACACCCTTATTTTGTACTGCTTTAATAAGATATCAAGTAACATAGATCACAAACACATAGCTTTTAATATATTTATTTATTGTTTAGTTGACTTAGTATCTTATTTTATAATACAGGGTTTGCTTAAGGTTTTGCTCCTATCTAGAAACTTTCCAAAGTATTTTTTATGATGAATACTCTTTAATTTTTAATCAGTATTAAAATGAGATCTCATTATAAGTATTTTAAATTCTTAAGTTCATATTGTAAATAGTAATTGCAACATAAAACTTAGATTTTAGTAGCTTACGGAGTTATTTGTGGCATTAATAGGAAAATGGATGAATCCGGGTATAGGGGGCCAACCTACAAGCTTGCACCTGACCACGGGGCACCGAAGATAAAACAAAGAGACATAGACTAGGTTAAAATGGAGCGGGGAGGAGGCTCTTGTTTCCCTTCAAAAAAGAGCTCCGAGTAACTAGCACACCTTGGCTTTATTCAGCTGGACATGGGCACATGCAATTAGAGTAAAACAGGATTCATCTCTACCGCATCATCCATGGTACATATCTGAGTAGATGACAGAATATCAGCTATATTCATTTTTTCTAGAGTATGTCAACAGGCACTCTTGCCGCCTTTCTCCATAGTGCTCACAAAAGAGGCCAGTTAGGCCTTAATCTGCCTATCTGGTCTCCAGCATCTGGAAAATACAATGCTGAGTGAAATAAATTAGTTACCAAACTTAGGTACTATATAGTCTCTCTCACCTGAATAAAAAAATGTACAAAGAGAATAATGAAGGATGGATAGAAGGAGACACGGGGATAAATTTCTTGCAAATGGGAAGGGGTCCAGGAGACTGAGGGCAAGGGAACAGGGGGAAGGATAATAAGAACAATTAAGATAAGCCATGTACAGGAACCTAATAACCTCAGTGAATGTAAATGTCATACTATGTCATAAACCTGAGATAACAGCAGTAATGACATAAATGAAAAAATGGAAAGGGGATTTAGAAGCAGATAAAGTGGGAGGAGGCTAAAACAGGAACAAGCTGTATTATATACATGTCCCTACTCCACAAGATGAAAGTAAACATCATGCACTGCAAACATGTACTAATAAAACAAAACAAAACAACAACAAAAACCAGTTATATTGTTAAACTTAATTAAGTTTATTGATACTATTTTGCTATACATAATTATTACATTCATTATAGAGAATTTGTGCCTATACATGATATATCTTGATTCCTCTTTTTTTCTCCATTCCCTTCCTCTTCCTTCAATCCCTAAATTTTGTTTTCATTTTATTGTTCTTTCCTCATTTTTTTGCTTTTCCTTGTCTTTCTTCACCCCTCACTCCACCCTAGTTCTCTTTTCTTTTCGAACAATTTCTTCCTGTTTTACAGTCTCTATTCTACATTTTGGTTCTTATTTATATTTTCACTTTGTCATGACAGGGAAATAATGGGATATTTACACATTTGTCCAATTTATTTCACTTATGATTATGGTCTCAAGGTGTATCCATTTAGCTATAAATGTCTCAAGATTATCTTTCTTTATGGCTATTACTCCATTGTATAAAAATAGCGTCTTTTTTGTCCATTTACTGGTTGATGGGTTTGGTTGTTTCCAAGATTTAGGTATTACAAACTGTGCTGCTATATACAAGAGTGAACATATATTGCTGTGGTATGATGCCTTTAATTATTTGGAAAGATACCAAGAAGGGGAATAGCTGGGACAAATGAGACTGATAATGTTAGTTTTTTGAAGAATCTATGCACTGATTTCCACAGTGGTTGCATAAGTCTACACTGCCAACAACAGTGGGGAAGTGTTGGTTTTTCACCATTTGTTGTTGGTTGAATTCTTGAGGAGGGCATTCTTTTTGGGGTGAGAAGGAATCTCAGTACATTTTTAGTTTGCATTCCTTGAATGACCAATGATGTTGTACATTTTTTCATGTATTTGTTTGCCATTTGTATTTCTTCATCTGAGAAGTGTGTACCTTTTGAAATGGAAATGTTTAACTTGTGCCATTGCATATTGAAGTGTTCAACTTAGTGTTCATTTGTACAGGGGCTTGCAGCTAAGAGTTTGTCTTACATCCCAGAGGAGACTTGGGACTTGGACTTTTCAGCAATGCTGAAACTATTAGGATTTTGACAACTTTTGCAGATAGACTAAATGCCTTTTGCATAAGTCTTTAGAGGGGTGAAGAACAAAATGTTATGTTTCTAATGTAATATAATGTTGATAGACTTAATGCTAGTTCTTAAGGATTATTAAACCTGTGTTACAATGTTCAAGTTGTGAAATCATAAGAATAAGCATGTCTTTTATCTAGAAACCTGTTTAAAGAAATGTATCTGGTTGCCAAGGTAACAAGGGACAGATTGTTAAGATTGTTATATTGTTCAACTTGAGCAGTTTAGAAGTTTAAATAAGAGACTCATCAGGGAACGAGGGTTCTTTGTAACTAGTCTCATTCTGTGCAAGATGAGGGCAGGGAGATTTTATGAGTGCTGGAGAGGGGGTGGCCTATGTACAATATAAAGAAGGAAAAGAGGCTTGCTCTGTCCCCTTTGCTCTGACTGTTTTGGTGGCTGCTGCCTTGAAGTGTTGCCCCGGTGCCATGCCACCCTGCCTTGCAGCTAGCTGTTTACAGACTCAAATTCCACAAACTGTAAGCTAAATAAACCTTTCCTTCCTTCATTTGGGGTTCCAGATATTTTGTCCCAGCAACAAGAGGAAAGTAACCAAGATAAGAATTCAGTTGCAAATCCATCAGGACCTGGACTTTTTTTGTTGGTAAGCTTTTAATTACATTTTTAATTTCAGTAACTGATACTGGGTTATTTAAAATTTTTATGTCTTTTTGATTAAACTTTGGTAATTGATACATTTCTAGGAATCTGTCCATTTTCTCTGTTTTCCAAACTATGCGAGTAAGTATTGTCAAAGTAGTGTTAATGATCTTTTGAACTTCTACAGAATCTGTAGTAATTCCACCCTTTTGATTTCTCATTTCATGAACTTGAGTTCTTTCTTTCCTTTTGTTGATAAGGTTGACTAAGGGTTTAACAATTTTGTTTATTCTTCTAAACAACTAGCTCTTCAATTCATTAATTCTTTATATTGTTTTCTGAGTCTCAGTTGCATTAATTTCTGCCCTGATCTTTATAATTTCCTCCCTTTTATGAGCTTTGGTCTTGGATTGCTCTTCTTTTTCTAGAAGCTTGAGGTGCAGCATTAGGTTACTTATTTGTGCTCATTCTGTTTTCCTGATGTGACAATTCATTGCTATATATTTCCTTCTTAGGACCTCTTTAATTCAGACTCCCACAGGTTCTGATATTTTGTATCTGAATTTTCACTTAATTGTAGATATTGTTTAATTTCTTCTTTAATTTCGTCTGGAAGCCATTGATTGTTCAGGAGGGTGTTATTTAATTTATATGTTTTTGTATAGGTTTTGCAGTTTCTTTTGCCATTAATTTCCAATTTCAGTACATGATGGTCAGAAAATATTTTCAATCCTTTTGCATTTACTTAAGCATGTTCTATGGGCTAATATGTGGCCTATTTTAGAGAATTTCCCATGTGCAGCTGAGAAAAATGTGTATTCTGATGTGGGATGGAACACTCTGTAAACATCTAATAAGTCCATTTGTTCACAGTTTTGATTCAGTTCTGTTATTTCTTTGCTTTTTGTCTAATTGATGTATCTCTTTGTGACAATGGTGTACTAAGGTCTCCCTTTACAATTCTGCTTTGCATATCTGATATTTCATGTTTATTAGTATTTGTCTTATGTACTTGGTTTTTCCTATACTTGGCACAAATATATTTGTGATTGTAACCTCTTCCTTTTGAATTTTTCCCCTAATCAGTATGTAGTGACCTTCTTTATCTCTTTTGATCGTTCCTGGTTTGAAGGTCACATTATTTGCAAACAGAATAGCTACCCCTCTTTTTTGTGGGTTACTGTCACATGGAATACTGTTTTCCATCCTTTGACTTTCAGTATATAAGTTTCTTTTTGAGTTAGATGTGTTTCTTGTGTACAGTATACTGTTGTTTCCTCGTTCTTGATCCATTCTGTCGATCTATTTCTTTTAACTGGTGAATTGAGACCATTTATATTGATGGTTAAACTGATATGTATTGCCTTAACTTTGCCATGTTATTTTCCTGTTGTTAGTTCTCTGCTTTTCATCCATGATTAATTACTTGCCCTACCTGGTGGTTTCTTTCTGTCGTTCTGAAAATTGTGGGCATTTTTATATGTATCTTGTATGTCTTTCAATACTCTTTTTAGGGTTGGTTTGGTGTACATAAATTTCTTCAGTTGTTCTTTGTCATGGAAGTATCTTATTTCTCCATTAATTTTGAAAGAAAGGTTTATAGAGTACGTCAGTCTGGGTTGAAAGTTGTTTTCTCTCAGGTCTTAAAATACTTCACTCCAAGCTCATCTTTACTTGAGTATTTGTGTTGAGAAGTCAGAAGTGATTCTAATGGGCTATCCTTGATAGATGAGCTGTTTCTTTTCTCTAACAGCTTTTAGTATTCTGTTTTTGTGCTGAATTCCTGGGATCTTATTATATGTCTCATTGTATATTTATTTTGGTTATGACTGTTTGGAGTTCTATATGCCTCACTTATCTATGTATCAGATTCTTTTCCCATGCTTGGGAAATTTTCTACTAATACTTCTGCAAGTAGTTTTATTTATGTCATTTGCTTTGTTTCCTGCATTTTCATTGACACATATCAGCATTATTTTGTTTGTGTTTGCCTTGTCTTGGAACTGTTGTTTTTTTACTTTGTGGTCCCTTGTTATTTTTAGGAGTTCTTTCCTTTCATGATCACAATCCTGTCTTCAAAGTCTTAAAGTCTACTTTCAATTTCGATCAAGTGGTTTTGCCAGATTTCAGTGGAAATTTTAATTTCCTGGATATCTCTTTGTTTTATCTATTCTATTTATTTTCTTGTATTATTCATTCAAGGTTTCTGTCATTTTCCTATGTTCCTGTGCTGTTTTAATCTATATTTTCTTTAGCTATGCTAAGCAGCTCCTTAATTAAAGTTGTCATTTCTTTCTTTAGCTGAGAGATTATTTCTAATCTGATTTCCTCTATAACCTCATGCTTTGTTTCTTTATTTCACTTGCTATCATTTTAGAAATTTCAGGTGTGTGACTTCCAGTGTCCTCTATTTTGATGTCTCCTACACTTGTTCCAGATGGACTGGGTTTTTGAGATTGCATTTTGCTTTTTTGTTTTGTTATTGTCACCTCTTGGGTTAATATTTTGGTCTTTTCAATCCTGCTAGTCTTGACTGTCCATCATGTGTGTCTTGGGATCCTACTGTATAACTGGCATTCACCCAACTGCTAGGTCCTACAGTGTAAGGGAGGGCTGATCACTTGAATTCCTCCTATGGGCCTGTTGTGTGAGTCCTATATTCTTCCTAGGCTGACTAACCTAAGAGTATTGAGGTGAACCAACCCTTCGTTTGTATTGTTATTTTAGCTTTAGGCTGTTTCAGGCTGCCAGACCCACCTGTCTATAGTGTGTGCCCCAGCTGGGACCATACTGTTCACAGGCCCAGTCAGGTTCCTTCAGTTGGAAGAAGGCCTCATCAGCACTCTGGCTAGCTCATCCAGGGTTCTCTGTACAGAATAAGTACTTACCTGTGCTGTCATCAGTTTGAAAAGGTCCTCTGTGTGGGATGAGGATTTGTTGAGGCTTCTGCTGACTTACTGAGGTGCTTTGCTTGTGAGGGAACTCATTGCATTCTTCCTGGCCTGCTGAGGTCCTCTGCGTTGGGGGAGGGTTCACTGAGGCTCTCACCCACCCACTGATGCACTGCAAGTAGTAGAAGCCCTTGCTGGCAATCCTGTAGGCTGCTGAGGTTGTCTGGGTGTGGGAGAGGGGCAGTTGACATTCCTCACAGCTGCTGAGGTTGTCCAGATAAGGGAGAGGGGTGGCACCCAATCTTGTTGGCTACTGAGGTCATCTGGGTGCAAGGCAGGGGTGGCCAATAAACCTCTCAGCTGCTGAGTATGTCTGGGTACAAGAGAGGGGCCTATATATTTTACATGAAAACTCAGATAGGGATTCTGGAAAATCTTTCAAAAATATTCAAGTCAGACACTTGTGTCTGCTGAATTGATGTGATTATTTTTTGCATGGCTGGTATATAGTTTTTTTCTTGTTCTTTTGTGGATTTGAAGATTTTGCTTTTATATTTTGAGATTTTGTCATATGTTATAGAATGTCCTTGGTCTCACACTTTAAAATTATTTTATTGGTTTTGTAATTAATCATAGAAAATTTATATCAAAGAATGAAGCATTATGAAAAGCACAAAAATATACATAATCTAAAGATGCAATGTTTTGTGTCAAGTCACATACCTTGCTGTGTAGCTGTGTAGATTGGGCATCTAAAATTATCTGAATTTATATTTTCTTCAGCACACTAAAAACAGTAAGTGTTCTTTTCAAAAGTTTCTCTAGGCACTCACTATCCACAAATTGGAGTAAAAATGTCCTACCAGATATTGAGATATCTTTTGATGTAAAGATTATCTATGAGCTTTCATTTAACTTTCCAACCTGTGTCTTATTAATTCCATTCCTACTTCCTAAATAAGAGTGTTCCTTTTCTAGCCAGTACTTTTCTAATGTTTGTTGATAACATCTTCCTTTACCTTAAAGGCTTTACCTTTAATCTTTATATGTACATGTCCTTAATAGTCTTCGAGAAAATATTTAATTATGAGCTCTTGTATGATTTCTTAACAATAAAACAATTACTACTTATATTATTATTAATAGCTGTCCATATTTAGAGATGAGAAATAGTGACTGGATCATTTTTGTTATAAGTCTATGAGGTTTATTGTTCCTCAAAATATGTAATTAATGTAAGAATAAATTAAATCTGAAGCAAAAGAGGCATATAAATCATTTCTTCTCTCCATAGCAACATTTTTTCCTCCGCTTAAGCTATCAGCAAATGTCATTTGGACTTCTGGCCAAATTGTTCTTTTCACAAAACAATTCTCCATAATGTAGAATTATGGCTGTAAAATTTAAGTATGATTATAGCATTTCATAACTTTCAACACTTGAGTGGTTCCACATTACTGAATTATGATTTCTAACATTAATGTGGTTTTGAGGATATTTTATCCTATTTAATTCTTTTGTACTTCTGTCCTTCATACCCACTTCTCAAATGTCTTCTCAGCAGACATATTACAGTTATCCTAACATCTTATTCTCTCTCACCACTTAATTTGGAGCATGTTATTTTCTTAATTTAAGGCATTATTTTTATGCCTACAACAGTAATCTTTTTCTGTCTAACCCATAATTTATTTTGTTATAAATCCCAGTCTAAATATCACTTTATTTATGAATCCATGTCTTACTCTGCTTTTAAAAGTACTATAAGGGCCAGGAGTTTGGCTCAGTGCCTTAAG
>RJWM01019821.1:14385-38597 GCA_004363535.1 Dasyprocta punctata | reverse complement strand
CTGTGGGAAGCTCGCAGCAGGTATCGGGGCTTAAGCCAGTAGATTTGGGGACGCTGGGCTCTCTGACCGGCTGTGGAGTGAGCCAGACTCTGCCGAGAATGGAGTGGGCAGGAAAGCACCGGGACTTTCAGGTAAGGGCAGCGCCAGACTGGATTGCTCCTCTCCTTCGCTGGCTCTAGTTTTGGGCTGTTTTCTGGGCAACAGGCGAGTGTCTGTACACTCTGCTCAGGGTTCGGGGCTCTGGAATGATGTCATGTTCCAGCAGTTGGATTCTATTAGCTCCAGGAGGAGGAAAACAGCCAATTTTCTTGACTTTGCAAATCTAGCCGATCTCACTCTTGCTGAACCTGAAGTGTGTAGGCTTCACTCTAGAAGGCATTATTTTACTTTTATGTAGTACAAAACCACAGGATATTTTTACAGGAAGACTCATTTATGTAGGAAAAAAAAAGTCCTTAGCACTGTTTGTAGTTCTTACATGGAAACCTCAGTGTCTTCAGAGGGGCGTAGTTTCTTCTGATGGACACTGTTTTGTCTTTTGGCGGTGTGTCTGACCTTTAAAAAAAAAATTAAAAAGTTAAGTAAGCTCAGTGAGGGGTCTGTGGTGAGTTCCAAGTCCCTCTGGAGTGGTTATTAGGACTGAAGTTCTGTCATAGGGATATTGGAGCTGGGGCCTCATGCCCTCTCCACCTGGTGGGTGAAGCAAGCTGGCCTTCCTCATTAGTACGGTGGCCCATGGGCTCTCCTGAGTCATGTGGGATGGAGCTGGCTCGGGGTTGGCAGGCCTGCACAGAAGGTATCTTACCCAGATGTTGCCGAGTGAGCTCTTAGCACTGCAGCTGCTAGGAGCTGGGGAAGGAGAGACACTGCACTTGTTAACATTTTAATCTAATCTCAGGGCGTGCAGAGTCTACTCTGTGTACTCCTTTTACTTTGATTGTCCTACATTTTGGTAAAACTTGTTCTCACTTAGAGGAGAGATGTGTTGGAAGCTCAGTGTGGCCCAGGAAGGAAGACCTTCCCCTAAAAAGGTGATGAGGTAGTTTGAGCATTGGTGATACTTAGGAGGGTGAATCCTGCAGACAGTCCCTGCGGGAGAGGCCCAGCAGATGTGCTTTCCCTTCAGCCATGTTCTCTTAAACTTACTCTCTGGTCTTAGGAAGCTTTGTAGATGCTTTTGGTGTTTCTCAGTAAGATGAGGGAACAGCTGCTGTCCTGGCTCTTGGGTTTTTCTTCTTGAACTTTCTGAACAGAATGTCTTTTGTATTCTGGCAAACAATGAGGGGGCCCTCTGATTAACTTCGGGTCAGCTTGCCAATGCAAGCACTGGCCATATTCTTGCTTCTGGCTCCCCAAATGTGTACATGTATGCATCAGTGTTGTGGCCTGAGGGTCCACAAGGGTGAACTCAGTGGCCCTGAACCTCAGACAGGCTACTTCTAAAGTTAATTCCTCCTTTTGAGACATTCCAGGAATCCTCTGTTTGGTTGAAACCTCTATTTTACTGGAGGGATGTGGCATAGTACTGTTGTTTAGGATTAAAGTTGGGGATGTGAGGAAGAGGCTTCTGAGCCCAGTGGTCCCTTGGGGGCAATGCGAGTCCAGAATTTCAAGTCTTCTCTACTCACACTGATGTGGTTAGGGCTTCTCTAGTTTGACCATTTCCATATTCCCCCCATCCCCCGCCCTTTCCTCCTCCTCCTCTTTCTACAGGGTCTCACTATGTAGTTCAGGCTGGTCTTGAACTGACTATGTAGCCCAGGATAGTCTCAGTATCATGGGAATCCTCTTGCCTAAACTTTCTGAGTCCTGGGATTATAGGTATGCACCACCACACCTGGTCACATTTCTTCTGATATAGAAGAAAGAATAATGAATTGGGGTTAGAAAATGTGGATCCATTGCTGGGTTCTGCTACTTTCCAGTTGAGCACCCAACTAATGCAAATTTTAGAATATTAGCTGTATGATAGAGATAATGATAGTAACTTCTTCACAGTTGGGAGGAGCAAATTTGATCGTTTCTATGAAAGTATTTTCAAGTAAGTCACGTCCTTCATAATATAACAGATTATGAATTGAAACTTAAGCAATGGTATAGCTGTCTTCTAGAAAGTCATTTTCTTCTCTGTTCTGGCTGCCCCATTTATAAAGTACATTATACTCTTCTACATTTATAAATCAAAAAGAGAAAATCCTTCAGTGTCTGTTTGAGATATTTAAGGGAAGAAATAGGGCTTTCTTTGTGTCAAAGAGTTTCACTGTAGACTGAGTCTCACCAATGATCCTTCAGGGATAAATCTTTCCTTGGGTCTCTCAGTTCATGTATTATAATAATAGAGGAGCGGGATTCTGAGAGAACCTTTGCTTTTCCAGTGTCTCCGTAGTTACGGTGTCATTCCTTTAACTGGCTGTAAGAGAGGCTGCTGGATGCCAGGGCCGGCTCCCCTGTCGTGCTAGGTTCTCCTGGGCAAACTCTTGAGTGGGCAGAAGGGTTGTTTTGAAAGGTTGGGTTCTGACTGGTACAAAGTGTTTTTGCTCTGAGGGTCTCACTAGGGGCTGGGCAGCTCTTTCAGGAACCTGTAAAGCAAGCTATAGTTTAGGGGAAAATAAAAAAGAAAAACCAGGAAGTGGGAATTCCAAGGGCAGATATATGGCTGCGTCATGGGCCTGTGCCAAGGAAGGGTATAGCAGGGGCGGGGAAACTCCGGGAAAGGGCACCCCAGATCTGTCCTCTGAACCTGGAGGACGTGTATTCTCCCTACCCCAGCAGTCTCAGCCTTTACTATGGGACAGGGGAAAACCTGGCAGCTGTGCCCCAGACCTATGTCTGGAGAGAAGCCTCACACAGACCTGAAGTAGGCAGGATTGTCTTTTTGGTTGTTCTATTTTGCTTTGTTTTAGAAAACAGCAGTGTTCTGCTTCCAGGTGACTGACAGAACAACAGCCTCCAAGGCCTGAAAAAGTTGTCCACAGCTTAGGTTGGGCTGCAGCTGTTCCCCACTCCCCATCAGTCTGCTTCCCAGGGCTGAGTCACAAATTGGATCCCTCTCTGTTCCTCAAGGATTAAAAAGTAACATTCCTGTTCTCACTCTGTCTCTCCCCCTTCCTCTGCTCCCCTCCCTGTACACTCTCCTCCTGGGTGCCTTCTCTCTAAAATTAGAATAATCAGTCGCCCAAGGAAGTTGAAACTTTGAAATACCTTGGAGAATAGACCAAGGGCATCCTCAGCTCTGCTGACTGGGCCTCTGCCCCTGGCATGAAGGCCTGGGTGAACCATTTCGGGGAGACACCCCAAACTGCAAGTATCATGGCCTGGAACCGAAGAGGCTGTGCGCCACTCCCAACAGCATCTGATTCTAAAAACTGCTTTGGCGGGGAGGCCTGGTCCCTAAGGAGTGGGGTTGAGGGAGTGAAGAGTGTGTCTCCTTTCCTTTTGATTGTCTTAGCTGTTAGCTGTCACTGCCCCGCTGACTCCTGATTTCCACTCTTGGGCCCAAAAGAGCATGCAGAGGCAGCCAAGCAAAGGCAACACATATCTGAGCCTGGAGGAGGTCAGGCAGCAGCCCGCCCTCCCCAGCTCTGGCTTGGCCGCTCTTCTGAGCTTCTTCCCCACTGGCTTGGGGGCTGAGGGTGGGGTAGGGGAATCTGCAGGCAGATAATCAAGTTCTTTGAGTTAGGAGGACCATGGAAAGTGGAGAAGGGGCCAGGAGGGCATGAAAGGGAAGAAGAAGAAGAAAAAAAGGCCATCTGGCAGAGTTGGCAGAGATTTCTCTTCAAAGCCGATGGGAAAAGTCGCATTAGCGTGTGCCTTCTTCTGGGAGTAGAATGGGGGTCTGTACATCCCTGATGCTGGAGGAGGAGGCACTGTGAACCCCAGGCTCAGTCGTTGGCTGGGGGAGAAGACTGGGGAATCGGCCTTCGGGAAATGTGCCCTATAATACTGTGCTGATAGAGAAATCGGGGACGTGAGGTCTCTTTGTAGCCATATGCCTTAGAAAACTCCTGTAGATGTACATGTGTGTCTGTGTGCGTGTGCGTGTGTCTGTTTGTCTGTCTGTGTATTCTGAGGGGAGAGGAGGGTGTTAAATGAGTCCAGACTACCTTTCTCCAAAGATCTCTTCTCTCATTTTCTTTGGTTCCCATGTGATAAATACACTGTCATTGGGGGCTGTTGAAACTCTCATGATGCTTTTCTCATCTAAAATTGCCTGAATATTTGATTTCACTCTCCCTATAGAAGGGTGAACTGTATGTCTTCACGGTTCGGAACTGCCTTATTTTGTAAGGGTTTGTCATGAAACCATCCAGTTTTTCAAAGATCCAGACTCTTCTGTGTGTCCTGTTGTCGCTGAAAGGGACTGTAGGTGAGCCCAAGGTTGACTTACTGGAAGCCGCACAGTGGAGGGCGGACTGAAAACAGTGAGTTATACTGAGGGTTGAGGGCCCGAGACCTGAAACAGGCAGAAGATTACTAGAAGGAAGCAGGAGAAAGGACCCAGGCCAGGGGGTTGGGGAGGGGAGGAGAAAGTAGTTCTCAGAGGCAGCAGGTAGAGGGAGGTAGGCGGCCTTCACAACAGAGAAGGCCGGCCCGCCTCCAGGGGGCCCGAGGAGACAGTGTGGTTCAGGTCCTAAAAAACACTGGGGTGGGGTGGGGTGGGGGACTGGCATTGAGGTTGACACCCTTGTTGATTTGTTGTCTGGCTCAGAGGCTTCTCTGGTGCCACATATACCCTCTTGGTCTGTTTAGCCACTGAGTCAGTGAATACAGGGTATCTGGGCCAAGAACTGGGGAGGATCCAAAACAAGTATCAAGTGTGAGACATCCTCTCATATGTGTTGTATGAGATGTTGTATTGTCCTGATTTCCTCCCCTCTGTCCCCCCAACCCCCATGGTAACCTCTGCCAGTGTGATTAAGAGAGAATAAATGACCTGCTGAGGTTTGGGGTTTGAATGGGAGGGTTAATGACCATCTCATGATTTTAGGCTGAGATGCTGACTTTAAAGCTCTGTTTGAGTGGTGGGAAAGAGCCGGCTAGGGTACTGGACTTGCGAGGAGGGTGAGGATTCTAGGCCTGTGTTGCAGCTTCCCTGAGATCATCAGAGGATGGGATATGGGGGGAGCATAAGAAAGGGAAACATGGGGGAAAAAACCCCTAGAAACTCAGCTAGATTTTAGAACTCCAGCTTTGCTGAGGAGCTGAATTTTGGTGTTATTACCCTATAGAGTTCTGACCATTGAGTTTTAATAGTTTTTTTTAAGTGAATTATCCTGTAGTGTGTTTGTTCAAGCATCAGTGAATACAGTGACTATCAGGTGCACAGTGAGTCTGTGGTGCGCATTACGGCACCTGCGGTGGAACCATTCGCGCTTGCGGTAAGCATCTTACCTATATGCAGTTACCTGTGCAGTGTGTAGTGCAATGATTAGGAGCTGGCGCATGGGCATCTCCGAGGCCTTGGTTTAGAACGTGACCTAGGTGTATGACCTTGGGCAAGTCATTTAATCTCTGTAAAAGTTCCTCTGAGATATCTGTAAAATGGATGTAATGAGAGTACTTAGCTTGTCAGAGGTACGGTGAGGATGAAATGAAATGATGCATGTAGAGCTGTAAAAATCTGTCTGTCTTGGTGCCTGGAACATAGTAAATGCAGAATGCTTTCCATCATACAGTGATTATTAATTTAGAGCAGCATTTTGGAGGGGAAGGCTGATATCTTCTATGTTGGGGTTATTTCACCAGGAACAAACTCAGTTGTTCTTTTAGTAATAGTTTTTACTTGGTGTTTTTTTAATTAAAATTTTTTGTTAGTATGTGTTTGCAGTATGGTCTGTTTACATGCATGTTACGGAGTAGGTACATGGACTTAATATATCTTAATTATTTTTCTTTATCTTCCCCTCCCCTCTGCCTCTTTCCCTCCATCTCTGCATTTCCTTCCCATTTGCTAATCATCTGTCTCCGTTTCCTGTTGTGTTCTGTTTGTCTACCAAGACTCCAGAAAGGTCTCTGTGGGGTCCTGCTCAACACGCAGCTTCACAGTTCTGTCTTCATCCTCCTGTAGGACGCCTGTTCTCCACGGGCAGGGGTGAGCTTCCAGAAATTCTCTTTGCCTGACTCTTTCCTGTTGGCCAGTCCATGCAGGGGCCCTGAGTCCTGCTTGATCTGGGGCCAGAGGCCTTTCACACAGTAGATTCAGTGCTTAGTGCCCTGGCCACAGGTGTCCTCAGCTCTCCTTCCTCACACACTGTCCGTGTGTCCTTGAAAGACCCAGCTTAGAGCGCAGGCTTTGCTGGCGGCTCTGGGGGTTCATAGTTTGGCTTTTCCTATTACCGTCTATGGAATTCTGGTGAATTACCCTGTGTAAGCTTTGTCGTCTTCATCTGTAAATTAGGGGTAGTCACCTACCCCCTCAAAGGGTTGTTGTTAGGGTTAAATGACTTTTAGTATAAATAAAGCACTCATACTCTCAGTAAATGTTAAGTGCTGCGTCTACCTCCTAGGACTTTCTGCACCTGCGCACAGCAGAACACCCTGCTCAGGTGGTTAGCAGATCTGAGTTTTAATTCTGGCTCTATTTGAGGTTTGCTGCCTGATCTTAAGGGGAGTAATTTGTCTTTTCAAGGTTTCAGTGTCCTCTTCTTGAAAGTAGAAGGTATGGATTGAATATCTCATTGATATTTTGACTTGACCTTTCAAAAATATAGTGTATGTCTTGTCTTTCCAACTAGATTTCCAGAAGTTCTGTGAAATTAAGTTTACTGTTGCATACTATTTCCTCAAATGACCAACACACATAATTTGTGCTTGAAAAGTATTTGAGCAACTTTTAATCCTATCAACTGGATTCTAGGAAGCCCTTTGAATTAGTTCCTGTAACTTGAAAACTTCTCAGGTACAAAGGGCTTGGTTACAACTTCAAGGAGGCTCCAGCCCTTCAAATGCCAGAAAGTACCAGTGATTAAGAAAGAAGGCGTGTTTCACTTGACAGCCCTTGGGAAATTTTGGTTATTAGATATTTCAGGTACTTATTTGTTCTGCTCCGTGTACTTAGAATTAGTATTGCTCTGTAAAGTGTGAATACCTGCTGCCATTACTGTTTCCTTCTCTCAGTGGAAAAAAATGGCATGTTCTCAGAGTGACCCTTTCTTCTTTAGAGTTGAGTGATCAGTTGATACCCAAAGACAAATTTGTTAGGGGGAGAGCCATCCAACCAGAGTGATGTTTAGAGTCTGGACTCTGAGGTCAGGCTGGGTTCAAATTCTGCTGCTTACTAGGTTCTTAGCTTTGCACGTTTCCTTAGCTTGTCCATGACTTGGCTTCTCTTCTGTAAAACGAAGGCAGTAAAAGTACTGTCTTACAGGATTGCAGGGAAACCTAAATGTAAAGTGCATGCATTAGTACCTTCTACATTGTTGCTGAATAAAGTGTTAGCAGTTATTGTTATATTTATTATTCCCTTGTAAACTGACCAGTGTTTCTTTGTGGCTGATCTAAGGGGTTTGTCTTGCTGAGAAATGCAAGATGTGTCCTTTCTTTAACATCTTAGGTAGATAATTAACACCAGCAGAATGGCAATGTGTTTTCTGATTGACATATAGATCAGAGCTCTTATACTTTGCTTTTGTAAAGAAATATGTAAACCAGAGTGGACATCTGGCCAAACCAAAGGAGGATCTAGGCTGAGAGGACCCTCTCTAATGAGCACCATGTTCTTTTTTTTTTGTGGCACTGGGGATTGAACTCACAACCTCGTGCCTGCCAGGCAGGTGCTTAAGCCACTGAGCCAAACTCCCAGCCCCAGTTTTTTGAGGCAGGGTTGCACTGTGTAGATCAGGCTGGCCTTGCGCTCATGTTGTAGCCCAAGGGAACCATGTTTTATGGCACTGGAGTGGGAACCTGGCAGAACCCTGTGTGGAAGAGCAGGATGGAAAGTGGAGGGGCTGGTAGGAGGCTGAGGCAGAATGGAAACTCAGAGTCGGAGACATCTAGGTATTGAAGAGTAGCAGGTATCTCTGGGTTGGTGGTTATGACTAAGGCAGTTTCATCAAGACATGCTCCGGGCATTGTATCTTTCCGTGAGACATCTTGGGAAGCCCCAGGTGACACATGCCCAGTGGTAATCACTCTCAAAGAAGTGGGGGATCTGAGGAGGTTGTAATCTGTTTCTAAAGAGGGCAAGTAGCTTCTTATCTACAAGTGTAATTATAAAGAGATATCCTTTTTCCAACTACAAGAAACAGGAACTTTTGCTGCCAAATTTAGCAGTGTTTTAAGTCCTTCAAATCTCCTTTGAGTGGTACCAAAGCTCTCAGCTTTGTTGTTATCTCTTGTTGAAATATTGCCTGGAAAGGTCATATCAACAGTGCCAATTTATGGGGCTGCTGAATCCAGGCAAGCCTACGGTGTAATAGAGAGTTCCTGGGAATAGGTGCTTCACAGATTTTCTCTTTGAGTGAAGTTGTGTATAATTTAAGATTCTTTTTGCTTTAGAAGACCAAACTTTGTAGATTAAGGTCAAATATTCTGCTGCTTCTGTAGTTTTATTTTGGTAGGCTCCCATAGGCAGGACTCAGATTCTATGGAGCAGCTCCCTGTAAATTAGAAAAATCTCAGCTTTGATGATACTTAAAGCTATCAAAACCAGGCCCCTTGCTCCTTTTGGAGATAAGTTTCCTTGGCACAAAATCACACCAGAATGACATTCCTATTTCATTTACGAGCAATTTATGACTTACCATATGTTCTGATGGAATAATTAAAAGATGGTGAAGACTGTGGACATATAGAAACCACTTTGTAGTCATTATCTTTAGACAAGAAGGTCAGACCCAATTATCTGTATACTATGTGACTTGCTAGAGAAGAATGGAAATTGGGAAAGAAAATGAAAGAATGTGACTGACCCTAGCAACTATAAAGAACTACATCTGGGTGTGACAGGAAAATACCCAGGACAACTGAGATGATCCTGACAATGGCAGTGACCTTGGTTTGGACTCTTTGGCCTGACTGACTCAGCTGCTGTGTTCAGAGACTTGGGGCTTTGGATTCTAGGAAGTACAGAAGTTCCTTATATTCTTTGCCTCCCTCCCACACCCGTTCCCTCACGCCTTTGCATTTAGATGTAGGACTAGGCTGTGGGTGTGAGTCATCCCTGCTGTTCAGGGCTGAGTTAAAACCAACTGTGTTGGGAGAGCCAGCTGTGGGGATATTGGTGGTAAGGAGGGCTGTGGTTTCGTTAACCCTGCTCTGAGTAAGTGTCCAAGGGGAAGTGGCAGGGATCAAGTTAAAAAGAAAACAACTAGAAATTTGTATTTTGTTCAGATCGCATTAAATGTTTGTGTGTGTGTGTGTGTGTGTGTGTGTGTGTGTGTGTGTGTGTTTTGAGAGTCTTGTTACTTCAGGCTGGCCTTGGATTCAGTATGGAGACTAGGCTAGGCGCAGACTTTTAGCAGACCTCCTGCCTCAGCCTCCCATGCACCACCACACTAGGTGAATGGAAATTTTAAAAGCCTTTTTCTTTCTTTTCTTTCTTTCTTTTTTTTTTCTTTGCTTTCCCATCTCAGAACCCACAACTGTTTGGTAGAGCCAGCAGGTTTTGGAATCAGTGCTGTGCAGACTTGTTTTCACATGCACACTCTTAAGGTAGATTCACATTTACGTGGCTTCACTGGAAGTATAACGTAGAAAACCCTGAGGACTGCAATACCTACCTGGGAGCCTCTGGAGCCCCTATAGCAGTTAATGTTTTGTTAGTAGATTGGGCTGGGATGACTCTTTGTTGGTGTCCCCCTCAGGGTTTATCCTCAGCTTTCCTGTCATTTACAGTCTTTCCTCGGAATCTTATCCTCCACTGTCACTAGTTCGACAAAAAACAAAGGGAATCTATTTCTGCTGCTTTTTATTTAGGAGACTGAAGCAAGAGGATTGCCAGGAGTTCGAGGCCAGCTTGAACTATGTAGTGAGACTGTCTCAAAAAAACAAAATCAAAACCAAAAAACAAAAAACAAAACAAAAAAAAAAAGGAGAAAAACTGAATTTATCCTTTCAGTCAGTATACACTGCGTGTCCATTCTATTCTAGCTGCTGTTCTGCATACTGAGGATGTAGAGATAACCAAGAGAGCAAAGACCTTGTCAGGAAGTTTAAAGTGTAGTGGGGAGGTAGTTCAGTAAACAAGTAAACGAATTAATGGGATGAAGATAGCGAAGAAGTGAAGGTAATAATGATGGTGTAAAAGAGAGAGGAACAGCAACCTGAGAGGTTAAAGAAAGCCTCTCTGAGGGCGTGATGTTTGAGCTATGAGTTCAAGGGTGAGAAGAAGCCATGAATATGCAGATTTGGGGAAAGTATATTCCTGGAGAATGAAACCACTGTTCCTATTTTGTAAGTAAGTGGATTCTGCTTTGCTGTCTCTCCAGCTTCATTTGTTCTAGTAACCACCTTGCTGCTGAAGGGAAAGATCTGTGGTTGGGGAAGATCCCTTGAGAGGATGGATTTCAGATTATTTTTCACACTGATTCACTGAGAAGGCATTAAGTGGTCACCTACCTTGAGCACAGACACACAGATGAGTTACAAGATGAGGCTGAAATGATTGGCTGAGGTCAAATCTCAAAGGGCCTGAACATCTACGAACTGGGGAATCACTGTTCTTCTGAAAACAGGAAAGAAACACAGTTGGGTTGGGTTTGTAGAAAACAAATGTATGAAGACCGTGTGGAAGACACAAGTGGAGTGGGAGAAATCTTGCCTGTCCCATTGGTGTAACTGGAGAGGTGATAATCCAGATCCTCAGGATTCATTTAGAGCACAGTATAAGGGAAGTGTAGGACTAGGGGTCTGAACTTCACACTTGAACATGCACTAGACTCCCCTGGAGACTTTCTTTCCAATTCGCTTAAGTCTGAAATAATGCCTGAGAATTGCTAGTTTTAACAAATTTGCGAGTGATGCTTCTACTACTGATTTGGAACCCCGCTTTGAGAACCAGTGCCTAAGAGGCTTGGTAGCTGAGATGCAGTGAGGATTTGAAGGCCAGATGTTTATTGGCTTACTTTCTTTTACTAACCTAGAATTTCCTGTCTGTAAGCGTACACTTCAGAAGTTCTTTGGTGGCTTGCTCTTTAATAGCAACAAAGTCTGCTGAAAGTCTGTGTTTTCACTCACAGTGCCTCTTCTCACAGTATCCATATCACTTCCGGGTGAGATTTCCAGGTGTGTGCTTATTTCTAAACAGCTGCTTGTCAATTTTTGGAAAATACCCATCTTGGGCATTTGATTGCATTAGAGTAGGTGACATTTAAGCCTGGAAAAGCTTCCCCCTGCCCTTGACACAGCCTCCTGGTTGGCAGGCCTGTTTTAGGAACTGCAAGCAGGCTAGGACTAAGTGTGTTCTGTTGATTAGCCAAGTTTACACAGGACATGCCTGGGAGATTATGTTTTTAGCTCAGGAGTTGAATTTCAAGGACAAAGTCCACAGTTGGCAGTTGAAAGGCTGAAAACACCTGGAAGAGAGGATTTCATTTGGTTTTCACTTACTCGGGCCTCAGTGCCTCTTCCCACAGAGGTCAAGTTTTCTACTTGTCTGCAGCCCAAGCAGGTGAC
This sequence comes from Dasyprocta punctata, assembly GCA_004363535.1. Taxonomy (NCBI): domain Eukaryota; kingdom Metazoa; phylum Chordata; class Mammalia; order Rodentia; family Dasyproctidae; genus Dasyprocta; species Dasyprocta punctata. The sequence continues at coordinate 26,984 of RJWM01019821.1, read as the reverse complement.
CTTGGGATTCCCTTGAAGCAGCATGGCTGCAGGCACTGCCCCTTGCTGTCTACTTCAGCACCCCTGGCTTCAGGTGAGTTAGTAAATCTAAACCACCCTCATTTTGTTGGCATGTTTGTTCCTGGGTCAGTTTTTCCCATTTGGAAGAGAGGACCTTCATTCCCTACTTTGTGGTCAGTGACTTTGGGGTTTTCCCCATGGCTCTCCTTTCCCTTAGCTTCCTGCATGAGTTTAGCATAAACACAGTTTCTACTTCCACGTGGAGAAGGGCATTGAAGGTTACCTGACCCAGTGCTGTGACTGCGCAATCTGTAATCACGCAGGACACACGCGTAAGGAGGTAGCTCCTGGTGGCCTGAGATAAGCAGCTTGGGGCTCCTATGACCTCAGTGCTGCCCCGTAGTTGGGGGTCAGTATGTACACACGGCTGTGGCCCATCCCTGGTATGCCAGGAGCTGGGAGCTTGGTATGGTTGCTCATGTCTAGTCCCAGGGGCTGGAAATTCAGAGGTGAGAAAACCAAGTGCCCATGGTGGCAGCCAGGACTGAGACTTGAGTCTTCATTTCTACTGATTTAGGACCTTGTTTTGTACCTAACACAAGGAGTATGGTTTCAGATTAGCAAGCAAGCATGAGACTGTCTCAGAGTAATTTTTTTCTAACATTTAAAAAAAAAAAGAATAAAAGCAACCTGCATTCTAAATACTTTTACAAAAATGGAGAATATAAAAGGAAGAGCATGAGCCTCTGCTGTATGCCCGTGCTGTATGTGTGAGTGCTTATAAGAGCTTGCAGGGCTGGGCAAAACTCTTCAAAAGAGGTGCATGTTCTGAATCAGATTTAATGCAGGACACAGAAATTTACAAGATTGGTCGATAATCGCCATTCAGGGAGTCAGATGTAGAAGAGTGCAAGAGATCTGCCTGAGCACTAGAGATCCAGAGGATTCAGCTGAAGGCCTGGAGCCCCCAGCAATGACCCCTAAGAGTCTGCATTAGGAGACTGAAGGATCAGCCTTGGATCTGCACTGGGAGGTCAATCAAGCACTAGAAACTGGAGTCTGTACGCAGGTAGCAGAAAGGCCGGTGCTGAAGAATATGTACCCAAAGCCAGGAGAGGATGCCCAAGGTGAAGGCAAACCAGGAAGAGAACAGCCGAATCTCTTCGAGGACAGTCAGCCACAGTGAAGCTCAGCTGAAACCCTTCTCTCTCGTTCTCCTTTTCTACCATTCAGGCACCAATCCTCCCTAAAGTGGGTGTTCCATGCCCAAAACCATGCTGACTCAATTCAGCTGGGTGTTGCCACTCAAGTTGACAATCAGTCAGTTAAACCACCACACTCCAGAAACAGAGTCATTGATTGTTACACTTTTAAATGACTTGTATATTAATTTCCATAAAAAAAGATTATACTTGAACACAAATTGGGGAAGTTAGAGCCTTCATACATTGCTGGTGGGGAAGTAAGTGGCATAGCTGCTGGGAAAAGCAGTTTGGCTATTCCTCAGCCTCAGATTGCCACATGACCTGCCAGTTGCCCTCTGGGTGTGCACCTAGCAAAACTGGAAACAGGGACTCAGGTCTGCGAATGCCAGTCTTCACTGCAGCATGATCATAGTACGGAATGTGTGGAGAACTAAAGTACGTACGTATATAATTCCCATCGTAAAAAGGAACGAAATTCTGATACATGTTACGACATAGATGAACCTTGAAAACATTGTGCTAACCAAAATAAAATATCTAGAAATGGACAATCCATAGACAAAAAGTAGGTTAAAGGTTCCCTGGAGCTTGGAGAGAGAGGAGAGAATGGAGAGTTATTCCTCAATGGTGGCAGAGTTACTGGGGTAATGAAAAAGTTTTGGAAATAGTGCTGATGGTCTCACAATTCTGTGAGTGTAATTAATAGCACTGAGTTGTTTGTTTACTGATTAAAATGGCAAATTTTGTATTATATATTTTCCCACAATAAATAAAAAGTATATAGTACTTTACTGAAATTTATAATTTACTCATAATTCACTGTGGATATTCTTTCTTATCCTAGATCACCTTTAACAAGAACATTGTGTTTCTTCAGATAGATATATCATACTGGTAATTTATTTAATCAAACCCCGAATGATGGACATTTGAGTTGCTTCCAGTTTTTCCTGTTATAAATAGTGCTGGAATAAACAGCAGCAAACAGCTGTCTTTGCCCATATGTTCTAGTACTTGTGTTTCCTGAAGCTAAATTCCTAGAAGGGAAGATTTGCTGATCAAAGGATGTACTCATTTATATTAATAAATACTGCCAAACTGCTTTCTAAAGAAGTTGCATCAACTTTTCATTCAGCAGTATGTAAAGGTACCTGATTCCACCACAGGCTTGCCAACATAGGTATTATAAATTCTTTACATCTTTGCTAATCTTACTTTATTAGAATTCCTTTAATTATTAGTGAAATTGTGTAACTATGTATGCTTACCAGCACTTGTTTTTATTCTGTTGTGTTTTATTTTGCCAAAACATGTTGTTCAGTGGGCTGGTGATATAGCTCAGTGGTATAGCTCCTGCCTGGCAAGTGCGAGGTCCTGAGTTCAATTCTTGGTACCAAAATAAGTACTAAGATAATATATGTTGTTCATTTTTTTCTTGTAGATTTTTAAGAACTCTTACATATATGTTACATTAGGACTCTTTGATGTATGTGGTGTTTTTTCTTAATTTTTTTATTTATGTAGTTATTTGCATTTCACGTTTTAAATTTTTATGTAGGCACACGTATATTTTCCCTCATGTTTTCCCCTCTCATGCCTTTTGAGTTTAATTTTGTGTTATATTTTGACAATTTTTCTTCATTCACTAGAATTACAAAAGTACTTTATGATTTCTTATAGTCTTTTATAGTTCCAGCTTTTATATTTTAACTAATTTTGCTTTTTGAGTGAAGTATAGAATAAAATTTATTGATTAGAAACTAAAAACCTTTTTCCTATTAAATTCATTTTATGTAAAATTTGTAAACGTTTCACATCATTTTTAATGAATTGAGGCTACCTATATTCAAATTCTTTTAATATTTCCTATTTAGAATATATTATAACCATAACATTTTATGCAACATTTATAAAGGGACACATCTAATTCAATTTGCAGAGGTAAAAGAAGCTTTTTGTGAGAGAAGCAGATTGAAAATTATACCCATTTTTCCCAATCTTAGATTCCCAGTTCTGGCTTTTGTTTGTTTGGATGTTTTCTTTTTTTTGTTTGTTTTTTTTTTGCGGTACTGGGGATTGAACTCACAACCTCGCGCCTGCCAGGGCAGGCGCTTAAGCCACTGAGCCAAACTCCCAGCCCTGGTTTTTTGAAGCAGGGTCGCACTGTGTAGCTCAGGCCGGCCTCGTGCTCGCGTTGTAGCCCAGGCCGGCCTCGAACTCACAACGCTCCGCCTACCTCAGCCTCCCGAGTGCTGGGATTAAAGGCGTGTGCCACCACGCCCGGCTTGTTTGGATGTTTTCTATATTATCCTGTATACAGTACAGCCAGATTCTTTTTTAAAATTTTGTTTATTTTATTGGTATAGATAGTTTTTCTTAATGCCTGTGGACAGTTGCATCAGTACCCCGCGAAAGTGTTACAGTGAAACCTCTGTGCAATTGTATGAACACACTAGACCTACGTATTGTGACACAAAAGCCTCTCCCTTCAATTATACCTGCTGAAGCTGGGCATTTTAGTCCATGTCTGTAATCCCATACTTTGAAGGCTGAAGTAGGAGTATTGCAAGTTTGAGGCCAGCCTGGACTACATAGAGAGTCCAAGGCCATCCAAGACTGGTTTTAAAAAAATCATACTTGGCTCATTCTGGCCCAGATAGAAGCATTTATGGGAACTGGTGTCAGTGACAGAGTGATGAAGAGTCAGTGGGCCAAAATCCCAAGGAGTGTTAAACCCCAGAAAGGGTGTGACTTTGGGAGGGGAACAGCCAGAAGATGTGGGGAAATGTGGCTGCGTAGAAGACAGATTAAGGACAATTTCTGAAGTGCACAACAGTTTATTGAAGACCTGCTTATATCCCAGACTCTAAATTAATGAGGTTCTATCTAAATGTATTTTTAAAGGTAGCTTTTAGTTCTGGGTCAGTGCATTCAGAAAAGAAAGCCTCATTCAGTGGTCAGAGTGGAAGTAAGTCTGGAGCTGGCACTGGGGGTTTGGGAGACTGAGGAGAAGAGGATTGAGTTGGTCCCTTTTCTGCTGTGACAGCCAGGAGCTCAGACAGAAATGTTAGTGGAAATAGGCTAAGTAAAGCAGCAGGAGGAGAAAGTATGCAGATCAGCACTCATTAGGCCCCTGCAGCGCCAGCTGCGTGCAGACATGCAGTCCGCACTCTCCAGGAACTTCATAGTGTGGTGGACAAGGCGTGTTGGAGGCCACTGTGCTCCAGTGGGATCTGTGCCACTGCAGATGTGGCCCTGGGAGCAGAGGATTGGTGCAATGGCCAGTGGAACGGGGGCGAGGGCCACAAGGGCACAGTTTCACAAAGGATGTGGTATTGGTGGGGAATTTGAAGGATGCGTATTTAAGTGGACAAGGCAGAAAGGGACATTCCAGGTGGAAAGATTAGCATGCATGAACCAGGGAGGAGCGAAGTAGTGAGAGCAGAGTTTGCAGGGTAGGATGCAGTGGTGGAGTTTGCTGTCCTTCGCTGGATAGAGTGAGCAGAGTCAAGATGAGACCACAGATGCAGGTCTGAGGCAGATGCACTAGTGCCCAGCCTACCAGCCCCCACCCCAAAACATAGTGGCTTAGAAACATCAAATCATGTTACTGTTGTCTCATGATTCTGGGTGTCTTGCTTGGGCTCTTCTCACGGAGTTTTAGTTAGACAGTGGCCAGAATCATCCCCCTGTGTGTTAGGTGGGCTAGGAAAACTCAGGCTGGAGGTCCTCAGTTTGCTTCCTTGCTTGTGAGTGCTGTCACTCTCACCCTCTCTTTTTGCTCCATGTGGTCCCTTGCGTGGAAGCCTCAGGGCTGCTAGGGTTCTTTAAAGGTGGCTCAGAACCTGAAAGGCAGTGCCGGTAGAGACCTGCTGAGTGGTTACATGACTAGCCGACGTTTCATCGCTTCTATCTGTAAGTCACACGTCCTCACGCAGGTCATGTTCTGCCCTTTGAGGCAATGATGAGGGACTTCCTGGTTCAAGGAGAGAAGAATATGATTTTCCAGACGTGTTTTGAAATCACCAGGACCACACAGAGAAACTTGAATTTTAAACCATAAAGCAATTTTTCACTGCAGGTTTAATTTCCTGCTTACAATCTTCACAGTTGCCCTGGCCTGTTAGTAATAACTGAACTGTTATGTGTATAATGGTTAAATCACATTATTTCATAGCTTACATTTGTTTTGAAAGGAAGCATTATCTCACTTTCTTAAAGTGAAAAATCAGTATTATTTGCCCTAACAGAAGATGATTTTTAAAGTAGATAGATTCAAAACACAAAGTAGTTCAAAAACTTTCATTAAATGTGAAAATCCTCTCTTATTAAGAGATTATCAAGTGTTGGGGAAATAAAAGCAAGTAGTGACTTTCTCCTTAATCTAATGAGGTTTGGAAGAATCAAAAGTGATTGGCTATCATATTGCAGCTCCTGCTATGTAACCGTGTTGGAGTCCAGTGCCACATGGTGACTGCTGTGCAGTCCCTCACATTTTGGGAAGCACTACTTGGGCAGTGGAAGTGCTGAAAAAGTTTCAACACAGGGACGATGTGGTTAATTGTACATTTGAGAAAGATGCAAAGAAAGAAAAGTAGAGGGTAGATTTTAAGAATCTTTATTAGTACATTTTTGCAGTATGTAATGATTACATTCATCGTGGAAAGGGTAGATTTGAAGAAAGGAAAATACTGGAACAGGGAGATGGTTTTTAGGAGGCTGCTGCTTAAATCAAGCAATTGATGATCAGGTCTGAGGTAAGGAGTGGCAGAGAATGGGGAAGCTGAGTCTAAAACATTGAGGAGGCAGAATTTTCGGGACTTGGTGATGAATTAGAGCTAGAAGGAGAAGAAAAAGCATCAGGAATGCCTTGTAGAAACTTGGGTGACTGTGGAAAAACCAGTGTTTTATTATGGGTGAAGTGGGAAATAATGAGTTCAATTTTAGTCATTGCTTTTTTATAAACGTGAACTCATTTTTCACTTTATGGATTTGTCTGATTGTTTCTTTGGATACTATTCAGGGTGTTTCTCTTTTCCCTGTATTTTCTATGAAGTATAAATTAGATGTAGAGGCTTGATTAGATTTAGGTTAAACATTGAGGAGGAATGCAGTCTTTTACAAATGCTGCAGCAGATAAGAGGCATTTAATACCTGATTGTCTCACTATTATTGATGCTTAATGTGGCTCTAGGTTAAAGTAGTCCAGCCAAATTTCTGCATTGTAAAACTACAGTTTTTATTTTCTGACTATTAGGTAATCTATGGGTGGCCTTTGGCATGGTTCCCATTAGATCTTTCATGTGAGAGGGTTTGTTTTTTAAAACTTTTTGAGGACCTATCAAACATACTCAAAATAGAGCAAATGGAAGACAAACACCCTTATACCTACCATTGAGCCTCAGCAATTACCAACATGCGGACTAGCTTGTTTTAGTTCTATCCTTATCCATTCCTCCACCTTCTTCATTGGATTTTTTGGAAGTAAATTCCAGGCATTATACCACTTTATCCATAAATGCTTCAGAAAGTATTTCTGAAAGACCTTCTAGATATGCTTTAGGCATGTTGATTTCTGATCACTAATTTTTCTGATCAGCTACAAAAGAATGGAGAATACCAGTGGTTGAATTGATTCAGAGTTAAGGCTTCATAAAGGAAAGGGGAGGGGCTGTGGCTTTGATGAACTATGGATTCTAGCTTGAATGGGTACAAAGGAAAGGATGGGTGAAGTAAGTGAGGAAAAAGGGGAGGAGCTTAAGGGAACAGAGAGGCAACCAAGGTCAAAGAGCAGTTGTTGGTTAGTAAGAAGGTTAAAAAAAAAAAAAAAAAGGGAAGGCAGGAAGGGAAGTCTGGGTTAGATAGTAGGATTTTTGAGATGTATAGTCTCGAATGAAGGTTAGGTTCCAGGTTTGTCCATAGGTATGGGAGTGAAATTGAAGTCAGGGAGTCAATCAACTGATCAGGGTTTCAAATGGCTGTAGATATTGAAGTTTCAAAGTGAAGGACAAGCTGTGAGAGAGAACCTGGTGTATGTTAGTGCAGGTGGTAGTTTTGTGGTTCTTTCGAGAGTTTGAAGGTGTCAGGCAACAATTTAAAGGTAGAGCTGGGTCACAGTGGAAGGTTGGAAGCCTGGTCAGTGGTGGAAGGTAAGAAAAATACATAGCCACATTTTACACCGCTGTTCAGCCTGTTACATTCTATGTTAATGCTGCCCACTGGATGGGGTTGGGGGAAACTCAAGGATTTGGGAGTTACTAAAGAAAAGGAAAAGAAGTGTACTGCGGGATGGGGTTGAAGCAGAAAACTTTTAGAGGAGGCACAGTTGATCAGTTAAGTCATGCCAGTGTTAGGCAAGCTGACCAGAGAGCCTGTGCCCACTGCTTATCCTTGAGATTACTTTGTATGGTAGCCTTGAATGTATGTTTCGCTAGCCAACCTTTATCAAGATTTGTGTTGTGTTCTTTATACTTTACTTGTAGGATTTGGACAAAGACAGGCAGAGGGTGGTGTCTGTCTCTGTGTTTCTTGCTGCTAGTGACCACTTGCCTGTTAAAGTTCTGGAAAACCACTCATGCCCAGGACTGGAGAAGAAGTGACCTCTTTGCTGAATTTATCTTATTCTGAACTCTTTTTTTGGTAGGTGGTGGTATATATCGGAGATTGAACATAGGGCTTTGCACTGAGCTACATTCTCAGCCCTTTTATTTTTTGAGATGGGATCTCATTAAATCACTAAGTTGCATAGGCAAGGCTTGAATTTGTGATTCTCCTGCCTCAACCTCCCAGGGCGCTGGAATTAGAAGTGTGTTGCCATTATCCCCAGCACTTGCTCTGAACTTTGTCTCTAAAGTACCAGGGAAGGCATACATGTCTCTTAGGTAGTACCCATCAAATTCATTGGAAAGAAACAGATTTCAGAGTTTTAGAGAATTTTGATCTGAAGTCATGGATTTGTGGATAAGCCAAACATGAACACTTGAAAGGATAAGTATTCCTGTCCAAGATGGTATCTCTTGAAAGAACGCCTGGAGGGCAGTCATTGTTGATGGAGAAGCAATGCAAAAGGAAAGGGGAGGAAGGAAGGCTGACCTGGGTAAATAGCAGCATCTTCCTGATTCTGAAGCAGAGGGGTCTGTGCCCCGGGGAACCCCCAGGTGGGCTGAGTTCTCACTGTCTTGCTGAACACCCCTGCGTGAGGGAGCAACAGACCCACATGCCTACATGGCTTTTTGAGTTTTATTTAATGTTGAGAGAAAAGTATTTTGGCTAAGCTGTGGTTTTGGAGTTTGTTTTCTGCAGGTTTTGCCAGAGTGTGGGGTGTGTGTAGTGGTAATGGCAGCTTGGCCTTGTGCATCTTCTCCTGGAGGACAGTGGTCGTTATCTACAGATGATGACTCACAGACTGTAGAACATTTTCACGTGTTACTTTTCTGTATTTGCATTGTCTTTTAGAAGAAGAGATGAGATGGCTAACTACCAAAATAATACAAACAACCCCCCCCCACACACACATTTTTTTTCTGTGGACAGTAGAAGGAAGGGGAATTTTGAAATCAGATCTGGCTTAGATTCTGACTCCTACTTTTACTAGCTGGACGACATTGGGCTTTGGTTTTCTTACTTAGTAAAATAAAATCGGTAATATTTACCTCATAGCATTGTTTTAGAGTATTAGATGAATTAACATAATTAACACATGAGAACAATGCTTGGCACATGGTAGATGACTGGTCTATGGAGGCCCTAATCCTGTTAATGACAGAGTAACAGATAATTGGCACCAAAAGAAAGAAGAGCATGCCAAGATCCCAATCCTGCTCATTACTGAGGTTGTTTCCACTCAGTCTGCTTAGCAATCTCTCAAAGTTGGTAGTTTTTTTTTTTTCTTTTCTTTTCTTTCTCAGTTTTGCACTGTAATGAAGTTTATACTGATATATATATATATATATATGGTGATATTGTATGATATATTAGACAGTAATTCTTTCTTATTACCCCCGAATTATTTTTTCTTATTTTTCCAATCACAAGTTTCCTTATCATTATTACACCAAATTCTTGTGTGTGTTGATTTCTTGTAGCTCTTTTATAATGATTGCTAATGAAATTAACATGCATTACATAAAATTCAACTTGATGAAAACTGTTGTATAAGGAGCTGAGTTAATGGCAGCCAGGTTTCGGGTGACCTGACAGACAGAGCTTAAAATGCCCAGGGGCATGGGCATATGTCACATCCCTTAGATGGTTCCCCTTGGAATTTTGTCCTGAGTTAAGTCATTCAAGGCTCTGAGCTCTATATTCCGTACACTGTATTTCCAGCTGAAGGCAGATCTGTAGACTTTGGGAAAGAAATGAGAGGACTGACTCTAGCCAACAAGGAAGAGCCTTACAACTTGTGTTCTTGCTTGTATTAAAGCATTATTTTGTTTAATTCTTATTGTAGTCCTGGGAGGGAAGGAGACTGACCTAACGCTTACTTCCCCCTTAGATACCACGTATTGGGCTTTTCTTTCAGTTCCCAGCTAGAGGCTGACTCAGTGCTTCGGGATCATGTGAGCAAGCCCATCCTATTCTTCCCCTCTCTTGGACCATAAATGCTGGGCACAGATTGTGCTCTGCTTCATGGGTGTGACTTTTTCTATCTGGACATGACTGTCATTACTCCTAGTTCACATTAGCCTTAGGCATTTGTGAACAAAGCTCACATCACAAATAAATCATTAGCTTATAGTGACCAGGGAGAGGTCCCAGTCAGGAGAGGGTGATGTTTCAGAAGTTGAAAAGCAAGGCAGGCAGGTGACTACTTCCTGATGCATGTGGAGCTTCTTTGTATCATCTTTATTAAACCGAATGAGGAGGAAAATTTGCACGTGTGACCTTTTACCCTCTCTTTTCCTCTTTGTAGCAGTGACCCTAGAGAACAGCAGAAGCTGCTGTCATCTCAGGCAGTTCTTAATGCATAGAGAAGCTGGTGAATTGTTCGCTGTCATGGGGGCATACTCAGGCTTTGGAGCTTAGAGATGAAGCTTGCTGGAAATGGGGGCAGCTACTCCTTGCTGATATGCACAGTCTGAAAGTGGGCGGGTGACTTAATTTCAGTGGACACTCGTGGCATCTCGAGGGTGTGGCTACCTATGGTTTCTAACAACTGCTCTGCCCTCTGTGGTCTTGGGTGATAGAGGACACCACACTGAGTACATGAGTATCAGTAGAATGTCCGTGCCAGGCAGCCAGTACTTCTTGATTAGGTGCATGTTTGAGGTATTTCATATTTGCCTAAATGCAAGACTGGCTTCTGATTACCACCTAGCTTACCAGCAGCCTTCTTTGCTCGAAGTACAGTGCTGAACCTATGTACAAACCTCTAAGCCTTGTTTTACCTCCAGCTCTCATTTTTGTAGAGCTTTTGTTACACTTCTGCCTACAGAATCTCCTTCTTTTGCAGCTAATCTTTTTCATCATTCCAGGTAAAGCCCCTGGGCCCTTGGCAGACCAGCTTGCCTTTATTTCCTTTTCCTTTTTTCTGCAAAATTAACTTTGATTATTTTAGTAGTAAAAGAAATACATGCTCATCAAAGAATATATATAAAATAAAAATATTAGGAAGGAAGTGAAGGTCCCATGTTATTTGTTAATTTTTTCTGTAGATGTTGCCAATTTGGATCTTTTTATATATGTTGTATGCAATGTAATAAAAACATACAGTAAACATTTAAATAAAAAGATTTATTACAGTAAAAGACACATTGCCATCAATTCTCCCTCAAAATATTCTTTTGAACATGCTTATTCCCATTATTCTTGGCAGTGTGTCTTTTACTGTAGTTAGTTTTAAAAATTTTAAGTACTCACTTATTTTGGACTTCAGTTTTATAACTTACTTTTTAAACTAAAATTCTTCTTAAATACATTCCACCAACAGTACATAGAAAACTACTTTGTATGTTTAACACTTCATAGAATTGCATTGTATGGATAAATCATTATTTATATAATGATCTCCTATATAACGATGATAGACTTTTGGGTTGTTTTTGTTATTTCACTGTTAGAAGGTACTATATACCTATATAACTGTGTGTACATGTTTACCTTCATGATAGTTATTTCCAGAAGTTTCTCTGAAAATGAAAAAAACTATATATATGGTATAAAATTGTCTAGTGATACATTCCTCAAAATGTATCCCTCTCATTAAGTGATATGTGACTCAAATATGTGTGTGTGTTGCTAAATTGTCTTCTAGAAAAACCTCGTACGGCTTGGTAGCACATCCTGCGTTGTATGAGAGTGCCCAGATTGCCATGGTCTGCCTGATTTGGGGGATAGTTTTCTTTATCATCTTCTCTAATCTAATAGATTAATAGTGGTATTGCCCCTCGTTTTCTGCCTTTTCTTTGAGCAGTTCTGCCTGCTTATTATAGTTGAGATCTGGCTTTTCCCTGAAGCCAGCTGTGGTCTCACCCCTGTGTGACCCTCTCCATTGAAGCCATTTCCCCTGCCCCTCGACATTCACTGTGTGCTCCTGGACTTGGCCCCTGAGCCCTTCCTAGCAAGCAGCTTGTCCTGTGAGAAGTTAGTCTCCTCTTCATTTCTGTCCTCTCTCCTCATTCTTGGTGCTGTTACTTGTCTTTTGGCTTTATATTAATTGCTCCCAGCCTTTTTCATATGTCCCCTTTCTGGAATTATTAGGACTTGGGAATTCTATGCTCTGGCCTCAGAATCCTTAATCTTTTTGAGGACTTCATTTTCATTCCTCTTAAAGTACCTGTAGCATGAGCATGTCTTTATCCTCTTTATCCTTGGTCACTTGGAGTAGTTCCCCTTTCAGGATCCTGAAGTTCCCATTTCTGTGTGTGTACATCTCCTGTTCCTTCACTGCCCCCTCCCAACAGTTTCTGCAGCCATTCCTTTGTTGGAGAGACTCTCTCTTTCTCTCTTTTTTCTTTCTGTCTTTTCTTTTCTTTTCCTTTTTTTTTTTTTGTACCAGGGATTGAGCTCATGATCTCTTGTTTGTCAGATAGGCACTTATGCCTCTAATCTGTGTCTCCGGCTTTTTTTTGGGGGGGGGGGGGTACTGGGGATCGAAATCACAACCTCATGCCTGCCAGGCAGGCACTGAGGCCACTGAGCTAAATCCCCAGCCCTATTTTTTTGAGACAGGGTCTCACTATGCAGTTTAGGCTGTCCTTGAACTCACTTTGTAGTCCAGGCTGGTCTGGAACTCATAATGATCCTCCTGCCTCAGCCTCCTGAGTGCTGGGATTAAGGGCGTGTGCCACCACAGCTGGCTTGGCCTTTTTTGGGTGGTGGGGGCAGGGTCTTGCTGTGTAGTTCAGGCTGACCTTATTTCACTGTGTAGCCTAGGCTGGCCTTGAATTCACAGTG
>RJWM01019821.1:0-14285 GCA_004363535.1 Dasyprocta punctata | reverse complement strand
GAGGCCACTGAGCTAAATCCCCAGCCCTATTTTTTTGAGACAGGGTCTCACTATACAGTTTAGGCTGTTCTTGAACTCACTTTGTAGTCCAGGCTGGTCTGGAACTCATAATGATCCTCCTGCCTCAGCCTCCTGAGTGCTGGGATTAAGGGCGTGTGCCACCACAGCTGGCTTGGCCTTTTTTGGGTGGTGGGGGCAGGGTCTTGCTGTGTAGTTCAGGCTGACCTTATTTCACTGTGTAGCCTAGGCTGGCCTTGAATTCACAGTGATCCTCCTGCCTTGGCCTCCCATGGACAGTCTTTTAGCTGTCTGGGAACTGCCTACTTATTATTCTCTTCAGCTGGAATCTCGAATATAAGAATCCTTGTCATGTACTTGTTGATTATCTTAGTTCTCTCCTTTTTCTTCCTGATCATGATCTGATTATTCTGCTGTAGCCCCTAGATTTGAGTGCATCTTTTAGGAGCATAGTCCTTGACCTAGCATTTCTTTCTCAGAAAGTTTCTGATTCTCCAGAGAAAAGCTAAGATACTTTAATTGGCTCCTGCAGCCTCTGAGATCTCCCATTTCTGCGTCTTTCCAACTATCTTTCCTATCAGTCTATTTTCAGCTAAGCTTCCTCCAGCATGAACATCTTGCTTTCATTCATGTGTTCTACTTCCCTGCCTCCAGCCTTTGCTCATGTGGCCCCAGGAATGTTTCTTTATTTTATTACCATTTGTTCTTCCAGGTCCAGTGCAAAGGGTCAACCTCTCTTGGAAGCCTTATTGGTTTTTATGAGATGTATGTGTAGCTCTGTATCCATCTTACTAGACTATAAGTTCCCGAGGATGGACCCACATCTGGTGCACTTTGGTGCATGGCCAGCGTTAAGGACACTGATGTGCACTTGCCCGATGTTTAGTATGTGTTAGTTGAATACAGGTATGATTGTAATTTTGAATGGAAGGAAGAACGACTGTTGCCCTGGCTTATCAGGAACTGACAGTGTCCACCTTTTCCTGTGCTAGTGAATAAAAAACCAGACTCATAGCTTGGCCCGACCAGGTAGGGGGATAGCCCAAACTCCAGCCTCACCCTGCAGCTGGGGAGCCTGAAACTTGTGCTGCTGTGGCAGCGGGAGTCTTGAGTACCAAGTGTTTCGTTTGTATGTATTTTGGGGCTTTGGGGTTTAGGGATTTAGGCTGGCTACATTCTATGCTAGTAGGGGAGGGGATTTCAGAGTTGTGTAGTACAGAGAAAGGAAACGCTGAGCATGCTCATGGCAGAGGCCCACAGGGGCTAGAGAGCATGGTGACTTGGAAGTGAGGGTTTTATTTTCATCAAGTGGGGCCAGTTTCTTTCCTCGTTACCTCCAGGGGCTGCGGCTCAATTAGATATGGGTAAAACACTAAGGGCATGATGTTTGCCATTTTTCCTGCCTGGAGACCTTGAGCTATAGTTTAACTCTTCATTTCAAACAGCCTTCTGTCTCCTTTTGTTCGACTCCTGTTTGTCCTTTAAGGCCTGGCTCACATTTTCTCTCCTGCAGGGTCCTGCCCTGAGCTGCTGCAGCCCCTTTGTCCTAACTGTTGTGCTTTAGAGTTTGTCAGTGTCCATCACTTGGGTTCTTTGCTATTGTGTCTTGTCTCCCTACTTTGGTCTGTGAGCTCTGTGAGTGCAAGAATTATCTCTGTTTGTTTTTGTTTTTGTTTTTCCTCTTGGCCAAAAGCAAAGTAGTGATCAGTAATTCCTGTTGATTTTATTGGCAGCCTAGTAATGGACCTTTGGAGATGATCAGTAGCAGAAAAACTGAAGATGAGAAAGGATGTAAAAGTGAAACTTAGCTTCAGCTGCTTTGCAGAGTAGGTCTAGGGAGGCAGTGCTCTCTTATCTTTCAATGTCCAAGGGAGGAGACTGGCTTTCCCGAGTTCTGGCTCTTCAAGATCTGCCTTCCAGTAATAGGGTCCAGGCTGGTGAGGCAATGAGCTGTCGGGGTGTGGCCTCCAAGGAAGAAGAGAGAGGTGTGATGGCTTGGGCCTATGCAGTGGTGACTAACTTTGGGTGAACTAGGATATGCCTCACAGTCCCCTCCAGGATGTGGGCGCTGTGGGCACACATAGTTGATGGGGGCTGGAAGGATCCCTCACTACTCCCTTTGCTGAGCTGGAAGCAGGATGGGAAGCAGCAAGCCAGTTGGCAGACTTGCCTTTCTGCCTTAAAGTACTTTGTTTCTGTTGCTAACAACAGACGTGGGTAGTGTAAATAAAACTCAGACGCACAGTCACATCGACATATGTGGAGTCTGAAAATTTGAGTTGTCAGGGGAAGAGGGAAGGGCTGAGATGGACAGGGACTGAAAATGTGTAGCTGAGTCTTGGAACAAGCGTCGTATGCTCTGGGTCCTCTCTCCACCCTGGGCGATGGGCCTGCCAGTAGGACTAGCTGTGTGGGAGGACCATCTGAGGGTCTTGATGCTGCAGGATTTAGTGATAAGGTGCCTGTTATAGCTCAGTTACTCCTCTGAGGTAGTTGCTGGTGATCCAAGGGCTAATTGCAGCTTCTTTGTTGTGTTTTTGCCTTAAGCATTTACTTACTTATCCCTGCGAGTGCTCACAGGTGGTAGCCATGGATCAGCAGCAGCTGTGGCCTTGCTGGCTGAGCTTAACGCATATAAAAGCCATGTGAGTCTATCCCCAAGGACGTGTCTTACATTTTGGTAAGCTTCTGAAAGATGGGAACTTCCTTAGTGTGGACTGAAATGGATTCAGCCTCTCCGCAATGGTGATCTGAGTAGCAGAAGGCTGAACAGTGAGTGCTTAATTCAGGGGCTTGAGATTCAGGTAGACCGCGGTGAGAATGGTGATGAGGAAGGCTGCAAGTCTCTGTTGCTGGACATCTGAGTAGGGATAGGTTAGATGTTCTTCCTTCCCTCCACCCTGGGTCTAACAGGTCTCTATGATTATGTTAGAGAGGTTCTTGTGGTGCTGTGATACTGGGGTAGGGGACTGAATTGGTATGAATTTAGGGGATTCCCTAATGTGCATAGCTTTGAGAACTTAGTCTGCAGAGCCCCTGACACTTGGAATGATTACCTAAGGATGTCAGTATTTGAAGTAGCTCTTGACTGGGCTCTCTTCACCATCTCATGGCCTTCTTGGACCATGTGTGATAGTCCTAAGGAGTGTCCTGCACATCAGTACCAAGTCAATAATAGTTTCAGTCCTTGAGAATCAGTGAGACTCTGCTCTAAACCAGGGTGAAATGTGAAAATGAATGGGACTTTTTCCTCCAGGTATTGAGATGGCAGCATTTATCTCTCCTGGGTAGAGGAAGTGGGTTAGGATGGTCCTCTGCATTTAGGCTTACACGTCTGCCATAGGGTTTCATTTTTATTTGGCTGTGCTCTTGGCTGTCTAAGGTGGGCAGTGATTGACAGCCACAGCATCCGCTTCTATCCCAGGGCTCTAACTCACTGGAGGCTCTGGACTAGGTATGAGGCATGTATCATCTGATGCTTGTTACTACAGGATTTAAAGGACCAAGGTGCATGTGAATGAATTACCTATTTTAGTAATTTAGAAACTGTGCAAAATTCTCATAAGCTTTCTTGAATAGGAGAGAAGAAGGTGAGGAGGAGAGAGTCACATCTTGTCCTGCAGAGGTCCAAGGGAGTTGCCTCCCTCCCATGTGGTATGACCCCCATCATCTTTGTAGTCACAGTGGGATAAAAGTCTGGGAACTGCTGAAGACAGGATTGATCATTCTCTCTGTTCCCAGGCTTAGGGCAGAGGTGTGAGGCCCTGAAGCTGGTTCAATGGAGGGGAGATTGACTGGGATTGTTATTGAGTGAGGTTGCCCCTAGTCAGCTTAAATTTTATCTAAAACTGATAAAGCTCCCTGGGAGGGTTGATACATGTTATGTCAGAGAGGATGGTAGTTTTTATTCTAAATCACTAGGGCCAGGTGACTTCTTGGAAAGACTGAAGAGGAGACAAGAAGATCTCATCCAACTGGATTTCATACCCTCCCACCCAGGCTTAGATCTCCACAAATATCATAGCAAGCCTTTGAGTTCTGGTGGTTGACTTGCTAGCTGCACAGTTCAGGTAAGCAGGCAGGTTCATGTTGAAATCCCTCCCACCAGTTAGAGCAAGTAGAACTCTTGTTTTCCTTACTGTGTCCTCAGTGACTGTCCTAGTGCCTGGCACAGAGGAATTGCTTGGTCGTTATGGATCAAATGTTTTTCCAGCTTGAGCTTCAGGGCGGGCCTTGGACTGAATGCAGTTTGGATAAACAGAGAGGAAGGAGGCAAGCATTCCAATCCTGGCAGTGATTTGGGCACAAAACATGGAAGCAGCGTTGGACATGTTTGGAGCAGGAGGAGTCCTTCCTGGAGAGAGATGTGGGAAGGAAATGGGGATGAAGTGGTAGGCTGCAGGATAGTCAAAGACAAAAGGAAGGAGAGACAAGTAAGACTGGTCGAAACTGGTAGAAACTGGTTTGCTGAGGGGCAGTTAGGGACCCAAAATGATAGAATGATACCGATGTTCAGGATATTTACTCTTTGTGACCAGAGAGGACAGTGAATGGGAGAATAAAAGAGAAATAGCTGGTAAAACAGTAATACTTAACATGTATTTAGTTAATGTAGATTGTCTGGACTGTCACTCAATTAAACTGTGTTCTGTATAACCAGAGACCGCTGCAGTAAACTAGGTCCGAAGCAATGAACTGGAGGAAGATTGTAAAGATGACAACATAGTTCGTTTCTTCATATTTGGCTATATTTGGCTTTTATTTGGTTAAGTAAGAAATGGCTCCAAGGACATCTTCTTGGGCTTTGCTTCCTAAAACTTGTCCTTGAAGCCGCTGGGGCTGTTATCTGGCTTGGTTAGGGCTGCTGAGGTTTTTGCAAACTCCCTGCCAGGAACTAATGTCCTTGGGCCTCAGCTGGGGTGTGTCCCCAATCCAGCCATCTGGAAGGTCAGAGAAATTAGCCACTAGAATGTGCTCATTAGTGCTGGGAGGGGTTTCAACCTGTCAGTGGAATCCTAAGCCTGGGAACTGCTGCTCTCACAGGGCTTTCCGCAGTTGGAACAGGCTGTTGTAGCACTGAGCGCTCCCTTATTTGGATACTAAATTTTCTGGGTGAGATTGAACTTCTTTGAGTGAGTTTTTAAAGCAGCTGATGTCCTTATGAGTGATTTTCGAGGAGATAACATGACACCAGAGCCATAACTTTTTTCTCCTGATTCAGAATTTCCAAGCCTTTCACCCATCCCCTTATAAGATTTGGAACAGGTTCTTAAACTGTCTGTCCACTGTGGTCTCCTTAGGGAAGAAGTGGGTAGCACATTGGAAGCCAAAGGCAGGGCAGCTGAAGCTCGAGTCCATCTCCAGGGCTTGGGGGCAACTTCATCCTTGGCCCTGGGGACTTATTTCTTGGCTGTGAGGAACTTGCTGTGTCCATTGACTTGGTGGATTTTTAGTTTATCTGCCCAGCTTCATGTGGGGCTAGGGTGGGGCAGGGTATGGGCAAGGATAGGGGCGGTAGAGGATGGTAGTGGTGCTATCAAAGGTGAAGGATCTTTTGCGGCAATTCCGAGGGCGTGTATCTCCCCACCCCAGGCCAGCTAATCCGACCATAAGCCCAGCTCTGTTGACCTTTGGTTCTGATAGAATCCTGTACATCTCAGTGAAGTTGTTCAGGGGAAAGGAAAGCAGGAAGGAGAGCATGGTTCTGTCAACAAAGGTGTGCTTTCACTAGTTGAAACTTGTGGTGAGGCAGCCTTCATTCAGCCCTTTGGGTGATTGCTCTGGGCTTAGGGTTTTGCTGCATGTCAAAGAGGCTGTAAGGCATAAAGACAGGGAGAGCTGAAGAGTTGAAGTGAGGGCTTCTACCTGCAGTCATCAAGAACCTGAAGCTGCCTCAATTGAGAACTGTTACTGCCCAGAAAGAAAGTACTTTTAGCAGTGGGAAGTCCTTTCCATACAGTATCTTATTTAATCCACACAAAAACACTTTGCGGTTGGAACTGTCATCGCTGGTTAACAGATGGGGAGCTGAAGCTTAGAAAGATTAGGTGGTTCATCCAAAGCTTTGTAGCTAGTGCAGGCGGTTTTTTCTTATCCCGTATCTCATACTCAAGAGTTTGTGCTTTTCCCATCATTCCTTATAGAGGAAACCATGACAAGCTCGTATTTTTAATAAACTTTTAATTTTAGAATGGTTTTAGATTTACAAAAAAGTTATAAAGATAGTACAAAAAGTTCTCATAGACCCTGTAAGCCATTAGGGTTTTTGCTCCACTTTTCTGGTCAGTTTTATGAGGGTTCATCACGGGTGGGAAACAGATCTGGAATGAGGACATTTTTTCCAGCTTGGTGATTTTTCAGCTATGATTTTTTTGAGAGTCCTGCTTAGTATATTATTTCTTCCCCAGTTCCACTGTCTCAGCTTTGCTGGACTAAGCTAGACCTGCTTTTTGCCATGTAGCTTTGGAGTTGAATACCCTGCTTTTCAAACCTTCTCGTAAAGGCACGTGGTAATTGAGTTTTGGAGAGTTAGGGCAAGCAGATAGCTGCGGGGAGGGTCTCGAGCAACCTGGCTTCTATGCACTGTGCTGTCTGAGGGGGTCTCAGAGGGGACTACTCGCCTTTCAGCCGGTGTCCTGTGGCCTGGAGCCAGAGTCCTCCTGAGGGACAGAGAGAGCATCTGTGAGGTCTGATTGCTTGATGCCCTCTTCAGCCTGTCCCAGTATGGTGCCAGGGTGGTCTGAGGTGGGTGCTGCTCCGGGCCCAGGCCCCCATCCGCAGGCAGGGTAATATCTGTGGGCAGCTGCTGCGCTTTGCTCTGGGTCCCAGGCACATTCTCCATTTAAGGGAAAGGGGTCTGCAATCTTCTTGGCTCTGGGTGTGAATGGGCTGGCCCAAAGTTTGCTCATGGCCTTTGCTGGATGTGCATTTTCAATGAGATCATTCCAGAATTACATTCCTATGAAATTATATTTCACTCAAGACATGAAGCTGGATTTGTGTAAAAGTACTGGCATAAAATGCAGGGCTCAGAGTGAGGCAGAAATGAGAATAGGGATAAACGGTTTTTTAGAAGGAGGGGGAAGACAGGAGAGAGAAAACAGTCGTTAAAGAGTTTTGCCTAAAGCCGGTACAGTTCAGCCTATCCAGGCAACCCGATTGCCACCCAGCTCATGGAAGGCAACTTGATGTTTGTCGTCCACTGCCTGCTACTGCCAGGCAGTGTGGGCTGAGAAAGGGCAGGTAGAGGGGGAGGAAGATGCCCTTGAGGCTCTTGGTCTCAGGTTGCTGGAAAGCTTAGGTGTCTCTTTTTCTTGGCATTTAAGGTCCATTCTGTCTTTCTAGCCTTGTTTTGCCCTCTTTCCCAAATTCAGCTTTTCCCTTTCTCTTGTTCTCATTCTTGCTACCTCTACTACTATGATCTATTTCTACTCACAACTCTCCTGACACCAAACGTGTCACAACAGCTGTTTCTCCACAATATCACAGTAACACACACAGACACAGACACGCACACACACACACCCCACATGCTGGCAGCGTGTGATTATCTTACTCTGTATGGTGCTTTGTATCAGAATGTTTGGCTCCTCTTTTGTTTACAGAGAGAACTCCAGTTACTGTAAAATTCATTTCAGTATTGCCTTCTCGGAAATCTTTTATGCTGTCATCAGACAGTCATGTTCTGATCCCTTTGTGCTTTCACGGCCCCTTGAGTTCCTGCATTTCTTATTTGGTATGCTTTTCAGGACAAAGACTGTTTTCCCCACTACCTGGCTTGGTGAACAGTTAGTGCCTATGAAATGGTTGTGGTGGGAAAAGCTAGGTATAAATTATTGACTCGTGTAGTGCAGACTGAGATAGCCATGGAATGGTGATTAACATAGTGTAAGTAAGATCAGAGGCCAGGAGAATACAGGTAGAGTTGCAGAAAAGATGATGGGTGTGTGTTTCTCCATGCACACAAGTGTGGAGGATGGCGAGGTGTGGAGTTAGGAGCCCAGTGAATTCTGTGTTTGATAGACATTATAGGAGTTGGGCCTGTACTCACCCAAGGTTAGATGAAGCTGTACCTGAGCTATCTTTGCAAAAATGCAGCAGAACGGAAGGGAAAGAGCTCTAGATTTGGAATCGGGGATTCTGGCTGGTGGTATTGATGGCAGGGCTCTAAGAGGTAACAGTGACAACAATGTAGTGCCACTGCGAAGCCGACACCATTCCAAGCTTTTTACAAACATGACCTCACTGCACCTTACATATAACCCTGTGAGGTAGCTGCTGTGAATTGTTGATATATGGAAACACTGATGTCACATTGCTGTCAAGAGGTTCTTGGCCTGGTTCACATTAACTGAGTCACCTTGGAGCAAGACACTTGGCCTCCCTGAGCCCCACCCTCCTTCTTTGTGAAAAGAGGGAAATACTTAGTCCTTTTAACCTGGTGGGCTTATTGGTGGACTCAAATGAGATGAAATGTGAGAGTGTGTTTTGAAAAGTCTGTAGCTCTCTAAAGTATCCTGGGGCCCAAACTGGGGAAGAAGGGAAAGTTGGAAAGTAATTGAGGTTAGGTGTTAAGCTCATACTTAATTTGTATGCTGCTCTGAGGTGTGGGCTCTAACTGTACTTCACAGCTGACTAGTGGCAATATCTTTGGTCAGATTTAGATTTAGAGTCAGGATTTGAGCTGCCATGAAAAAGTCAAGAGCCAGGTCTGGTGGTGCACACCTATAATCCCAGCACTGGGAGGCTGAGATAGGAGGATCATTGCAAGTTCAAGGCAAGCCTGGGTCACATAGTGAACTCAAGGCCAGTGCAACCTACACAGCAAGACCCTGTCTCAAAAAACAAACAAACAAAAGGCAAAACAAAAAAAGCCTCAAGAGACCGGTTTTATTTGGAATCAAATGTATATGAGACATAGCATTTGTGCTAAACTGTCCTTTCCCTCCTAGCCAGGGAAGTAGGGTATTTGCATGGGGGTGGGAGTGGTGACTCCATTGGACCCTCGGGAATAGTGAAGCTGCCTTCAAGATTCTATGGGCTGTTAGGTGGGGCCTAGTTTCTCAGGTGAGAAACCTTTGAGGCGTTTTCTAAAAGTTGACATCACTTTCCATTGCTGTTGCCTTGGTAATATAGACCTTGTCCAAGAAAGTGGTCACTGCTGGCAGTAGACACAAATGTGCCCACCCTTGAGTGTGGGGGAGGGGGAGGGTGAAGGGAACCAAGTGAGGAGGCCTCTGGGAGACCCACAGGTGGGACAGTGTGGCGCTTCGCAGAGCACTGCAAGCAGTATTCTCTGGACCTTCTTCCAGCTAAGTAGGCTCCTCCGTGAGGTCTGAGCTCATAGCGCCTGCAGGCCTGACAGTTGTCTGGATTGACCATGATGCCTGTGTGAATAATTATAGGTCACTGAACAGAACCACTAGTCAGCTACATCCCTCAAAAATGCCTAATTGTAGGCTACAAATATGAAAATATACAAGGGCTTAGACACATGTCATACCTCATTACAAAGAGTGGCAATGTGAGTCAGCTGTAACTTGGGTGGCTTTTAGTATGTTGGGAGCAGCTTGGTGAGCTTGCTGGCCAGTCCGGAAGAGGATGGGGTAGTGCACACCTGTCATGGGGCACTCTGGGAGGCTGAGACAGGAGGAGGATCACAGGTTCAAGCCCAGCCCAGGCCACTCAGAGACTTAGTGGGACCCTGTCTCAAAATAAAAAATTAAAAGGGGTCTGGAGATGTAGCTCAGTGCAGCAGCTTGGGTTCCATTCCTGGTACCACGAAACAAAACAAAACACAAAACAAAATCAAGAGTGTGGAAAGCCCTGTGTGCCAGGCCTCCCAGAGGAAGACTGGGGACTTGGGGAGAGCATGGGCTGTGACCATAGCCTGTGGTTCACACGTGTGCTTCCACAGCTGCATGAGTCTGGTCCCTGCAGGAAGGTGGGAATTGTCTCCGCTTTAGAAAATAATCACATCTGTGTGGACTCTTAGCATTTGTGAGTCTAACGTTTTGGGATTCAGTTATCTCACACACTCTGGGAGGCCCGTGGCACATGGTCGCTGATAAATTGCTGACATACAAGTTGGACACAGACTCGGGGCAGCTGGGCTGCTGCAGCGAGTGAGCCCCGCTTAGTTCTGAGCATTGGTTTATCTGCCAAGCCATTCACTTCTGCTCGCAATTACCCGCACGTTTGTGGGGAAGATAAAATGGGTTAGGGCAGCGATCTGTGGAAGAAATTTGGGAGCTGATGAACTCTAACATGGCTCACAGCCGAGTGCAGTGGCCTGCACCCATAATCCCAGCCCTGCTGTAATCCCAGCACTCAGGAGGCTGAGGCAGGAGGAGCTCTGTGAATTCAAGGCCAGCATGAGGTACATAGTGAGTTCAAGGCCAGCCTGAATTACACACTGACACCTTGTTGCACAAATACATTGTAGTACAGTACAGTACAATACAATGGAAGACAGAAGTTTACATACATACAAATTTTCTGTGGAGGTGCTTGGAATTTATTAGATACTTAAATGGGTCTGTGACCTTAAAGTGAATACTGTTACTATATCCAAAAGTGTGGAGTTGGGGTAATTCAATGTACGTCCCCTTTGCTATCAAAGTATTGTAGTATACCTGGTGGATGCTGCATGTTCTGTCCTAAAATGGTATTCTGTCATTGGTTCCTTTTTTTTTTTTTTTTTTTTTTTTGCCATTGGCTCCAAAGGAATTAGCACCCTTGAAGGGTGCAGATTTTCCTTCCGAGAAAACTCAGACAGTGCTCTAAAATCTGAGGGCAGTTTCCAAACAGCAATTTCAGAAATGTTTTGAGAATGTATTGGAATAAATGCCCAGGCCTCTAAGGACCACTTCAAAGAGGATAACCCTTGGTATATTTATTAATAATTATTTTCAGTTATATTCTCATGCCCTCAGCAGTTAGAACCAGGCCAGTAGCCCTAGCACAACCTGGGTTGGAAGATCTTGGAATGATTTCTTTAAAAATTGCTCTGTAGCAATCAGGTTGTCATTCATATGGCTCCTAGCAGGATGGGGAAATTTTCAGTTCTTTTAAAAGTGAGGACTGCAATACCTTACTTTGCCTAACTGGGCCATACTTATTTATAGTTAGGTTGAAGGAGCCCAGGTTCCCACAATGTGTTGTCTTGCAGTGGAATGGGGGCCTTGACACATTCCCAGCCTGGTTGCTCTACTCCAGTCTGTCACTGAGGAGAGGGTTTGTCTAGAACAGTAGAAATCGAAGAATCTTTAATGTTAGGTGGAATATTAGGTGTCACCCATACCAGTCTACAAAGAAAAGGGGGATGCACTAACCTCTTCTGCCGTGTGTGTGTGTGTGTGTGTGTGTGTGCACGCATGCACGTGCGCAGAACTGGAGGTGAAATCCAGCAGCATTCTACCATGGGCTGCATCCCCAACCCTTTTTACTTTTTACGTTGAGACTTGGTCTCATTAAATTGCCTAGACTGGCCTTGAACTTGCAGTCCTCCTACCTCAGCCTCCAATCCACTGAGATTGCAGGCATGTACCACCACACCTGGCTTATCTGCCTTTTTCTCTTTCGCATTTCGAGCTTGTAACTGAGCACGTAGCGTGAGGTAAGGGGTTCAAAAAGGTACTTATAGCTTCTGTAGTCTATTGACATTTGTTTGTTTCTTTGACACATATAAATAAACTGTTACGTGTCACTCTATGTTCTGGGGTACGGTAATGAACCCCTTATCTTCCAGAGTGTAGCCTGTGATTGAGACATCAGGAATTAAAAAGGAATTATCATCTGAAATTAGAATTCAAAAATAAATAGTTTTTCCTCAGTTTGGCCTCTCTGGATCGTCTCATTGTCTGAAGTCCCTTTGGGGAACTATGGAAAGGGCAATGAATCCCTTTTTCACATGAGAGCCTTTCCGCATTCTCGAGGCGACTGTCACCCTCCCCGATGTGGGGCTTCTCTCCTCCAGGGTAAACATTCTCCGTTCCTTTAGTCATTTCTCCTGTGACGTGCCTCCCAGTGCCCTCTCCATCCCGCTCACTCTCCGAAGGATGTGGTCCAAACAGACAGAGTCCTGTCCTGCTGCCAGTGAGGAGTCCAGCACACAACACAGGATCCCAAGCGTGCGTTTCCAGGGTGGGTGCCAGCCTGGAGCTGTTCCTGGGTCTCTACTTTTCTCTGCTTTCTCTGGACCCCAGGAAAAGAAAAAGAAGGTCCTGTGTTTGGCTGGCTGAAGAACATTTCAATTTGACCAATGCTGGCATTGAGAACTATCTTGTATCTCCTCTCTGTCCCTTTCCTGCCCACTTGCTGTAGAGGAATCTATACACAGCCTTTTGTGTTTTGAGCCACTGCCCTTCATTACTAGGAAATTAGCATGAAAAAAGCAAATTTCAGTTTTGTAACTGTATTCTACGCTTGTCCTTTGCCACTTTCTCCATCTAACCTCCCAGCTAAAAAAGACAAAAGTTGTATCCTGTGACATCACAACTGTTGGCTGTTGTATCAATAGCTGTGATGTCACCAAGACAGGGTTATGACCTCAAGGAAGACTGGCCAGAGGGAGCATAGCTGGCAAGAAACCTCTCGGGGAACAGAGAGGGTACTATCATGCAAATTTTCACTTGCATTGTCCTTTCAGCATCTGGGTGTCAGTGGAAGCCCTCTTCTGGATTCCCAACACCCCCTCCCTCTCTCTGTGGATTAACTTTGGCCTTAGGGACACTGCCCAAGTCTGAGCATGCGTGGAAGTCTCTTGCTGGTCAGCTGGCTTCTGGGCTGGCTTTGGGTTTTATTCATGAGGTTGGTGCTGAATAGAGCTTTTCAAGGAGAGTGCAGAGCGGGGCCTGGGAGCCTAGGGCAGATGTGCATGGGGCCCTCGGACCCAGAGGAAGCTGCTTTGCAGCTGCTCCTCTTCAGGCCAAGAGTCTGCACTGTTCCCCAGTTCTCTGCCCACACTCCTGAGTGTCCCTGCCTGTTGGCTTTGGGTGGGGTTGGGCCTGCTCCGGGAACTCCTTCCAGGCTCCTTGACAGAGACTTAAAAACACCTGCTGCAAGGGCTGCCACACTTTCTCAGTTCATGGGCCTTCGTGTTGCAGTGATTTTTTTTTTTTAAACAATCCCCACAGGCCCAAAGAAATAGCTGTTTCACTCATTAAGTACTTAGGTTTAAACAGTTTAGTATTTTTGTATCCTTATCCTAACACACTAAGTAGCCATCTAAAAAAATTATACACAGAAATTAAAAGGAAGATAGTTTTATTTTATTATTAAAGAACCACAGTTTTTTACTCTTGGGGATGTACCAGATGCTACACAGTGTCTCCATACTCCCACCCTCATTTCTGATACCTGTTGATTTTTCACGTGGTACTTGTGGTTTATCACAAAACCCAGCTTCACAAAGAAATGATATCATCAAAAAAAAAAATGTAATGCAACCTAATGCTGAAACTGTGAGCTTGTAGGGTGTCTGACAAATGTTGTATATTGCTGGTTTTCCCTCAGAAATTTAAAGTATCCTGGCAGTACTCCTGTGAATTGATAGCAGTGCTCTTGGGCACTTTGGCATACAGTTTGAAAACCACAGACCTACAGTAGCACTTGCTGTGTCTGGAGGAAGAATATAAGGCAATTTCTGCCCCATCATGACCCTTAAAGGAGCTGGAAGCTGGATGGGCTGACACCCTTCATCTGATTTCTCATCTCCAGGAAGACTGTGCTGTTAGGCCTTCTTTGATCACGGTCTGTGTTTGTGAGCCCTTGTGTTCCTCAATGGGTAAAAGCGATGATGAACGTCTCCTATTTTGTCTTGATGCACAGCCCTCTGAACCCTAGTTCTTAAGTGGCTTGAAGGAAAATGGGGTTCAACACTGCGAAGTCAGGGACCAGGCACTGGGTCTTCTGCCATATCCTTTTTTACTCTTTATGTGGATAGAGCTGGTTTGCAGGTGTGCACTCGGGGTGGAGGGTAGCTTCCTGCCCAAAGATATGACAGAGACCAGAGGACTCGTGTTCTATCTCGAATGTCAGTTACAGAGCGTGATGCCAACCTCTCTAGTCCTGAGTTCTGTCACTTACTTATGAAACTCTGTGTAAATTAACTTCTTTTGCGCCTCAATGTCTTCATCCATAAAATAGAGATAATGACAGCTATCTCACACAGTACAGTTATTATAGAGATTAAATGAGATAAACACATGCTTCAAACCAGCAGAGCATGGCCACATGGTTGTATTCTCTTCTACTCCTTCTAAAAT